>PISX010030985.1:0-17989 GCA_004024625.1 Mellivora capensis
AGGGACACCTGGGTGGCTCAGTTGGTTGAGCGGCTGCCTTCGGCTCAGGTCATGATCCCAGCGTCCTGGGATCGAGTCCCACATCGGGCTCCTTGCTCGGCAGGGAGCCTGCTTCTCCCTCTGCCTCTGCCTGCCACTCTGTCTGCCTGTGCTCGCTCGCTCTCTCTCCCTCTCTCTCTGACAAATAAATAAATTAAAAAAAAAAGAAATAAATCTAAGAGAATAAACAAATAAATTATATACCAACCTAGGACTATTTATATCTACCTTTATAGAACAATTATCTTTATTTTCATTTTCAAATACATATGAAATAAAAAATAAGACTGGAATTAATATGAGGTTCTCAAATTTATGAAAATAAGAGTTTTATTTTATTTAACTTGTATTTGACTTACAGAATCTCAGACAGTTATTGTTATAAAGTAAAACTAACTCATCTATTTCTCCAAGTTGGTGATGTGGACACTTATACAGAAAATTTGAGTGTATTTATTTTCTATTGCTGCATAGCAAAGTTACCACAAAATTAGCAGCTTAAAACAACACACATTTATTATCTTATTGTTTTTGTGAGTCAAGACTTTGGGTAAGGCTTAACTCATCCTCTGTATAAGTCTCACAAGCTTCAATCACAGAGTTGTTCAGGCTGGGGTCTTATTCAAGGTTCAACAGGGGAAGGACCTACTCTCAAGCTCACTTGGTTGTTGGTAAAATTTAATTTCTTGCAGTTGTAGAATTGAAGGCTTCAGTATTTACTGGCTGTCAGATAGAGACCACCCTCAGCTCCTTGCTGGTGGTTGGCTGGAGGCTGTTCCCAGAGCCATGTTACATGGACCTTCCCCAAATTGCTTCGTGCTTTATCAAAGTCAGCAAGAGAAAGTCTCCTTGCAAGATGCAGCTAACAATCTTATGTAACCTAATCATGGAAGTGACATCTCATTGCCATATGGTACTGATTATTCTATTGGTTAAAAGGAAATCATAGATCCTATCTACACTTAAGGAGAGGGGATGAGGCAAAGGCATGAATACTGGGAAAGGGGATGATTAGGACTATGTTAGAGTCTGTTCACCACATATAGAAAGGGAGAAAACACAATTCCTGTCACTTTTATAATTCTATCACTGGTAAAGCCTCATTGACAATATTTATTTAGGTTGAATGACACAAATATTTCAGACATTAGAAACTCCGTAGGAGAAGCATTTTTTCCTGTTTCTATTTCATTTGATTACACAAAAATTCATTTTCCTTCAGGGTTCTGAAGTTTATCTTGTTGGGTAATTTTTGTATTATCATATCTTTAAAAATAATTGCCTTTGGTGAGTTCATTATGAAGCAGAATATTTATTAAATAAGGCCTTGGTTTTGATTCCTTCAGAAAAATAACCATGGCCAAGGAAGTTATCTTCACTCAAACTCAAAATTCACTCTTTCTAAAGTCCTTTGAAACTTCATCTGTTATATTTTTCCTACATAAAATAGGTCCATATTGCTGTTGTTATTTTACAAATGTGTAAATCAAGACACAGACCTGGACAGAGTTAATCAGAAACAAAGGGTTTTAGACACTCCAAGAGCTGATATCCTTTTTTCCCACCAAACCATGCTTTTTCTTCAAATTTATTAGTTCAGTCTGTGATTGTTTGGTAAATATATCACCTTGACTTTATCATACCTGTCCATTCCTCTGTTCCTTGTCTTTGCCATTTGGCTCTTTCTCATTTTTCATTTCCTATTCCAGTGATTATTTTCAGAGCCCATCTCTGCCTCCCATTTCTTATCCTACTCTATTGATAATATTTTTCTCCTTCTCACACTACGCATATAGAAGTTTACTTTTGTGAAGTCATTAGCTACTCAATAGCTTGCCCCTTAGAAACAATGAGGTGAATAAATTAAGATATTTCCTGTGAGATTTGGTCAATTTTTCCTTGACTTGAATTAATATAATCTGTACATGTTTTAGCATCCTCTCTGTCATTATTTGTAACCCTGAAATAAAGATTTCTCAGAGGACTAAAGAAATTTGGGAATATGTTCTACACTGTTCAAATGAGACTCCCTTAGGGTTGATTAACCTAGGACTTTTTAGTGGAACAGAAAGTAATTTTCATTAAAATCTTCTTCAGCTTATAGGCATGATGAATCTTTATATCAAGGAAAAGAAGGCATATAGGCTTTTTCCTCCTTGACATAAAGATTGCAAATAAAAAGAAGAAGCCAATGTAAGCATCCTTCTCCATCTTTAATCTCAGAGATCTAAGTAGATCTTTTATTTTCTGAAGATGAAGCAAAAAAAAAAAGAAAAGAAAATCACAATAAAAATGAATGCATCAAAACCATTATCAATGAATAAAAATCTGTCATTCATATATCCCAAAAGCAGAACCCATTAGTAAAATTATGTTTAGATCCATCTGAAATTGCCAAACCGGTTATTTGAAATTGCCAAAATCAGGTCCAGTCACCTAGTTATTTTCAGAGGTCAGGTATTTCTTGACATTGAAGTCACAATATATAAATTTCTTTGAACAAACAAACGAGTATTCACCGCATGTGTGCATGACCTAGGTGATGCATATGCAAACTTAGAAATCCAGACCTTTCTTTTTTATCACCCAGGTGAAAATGCTACTGGTTTCTGTCTAAGTACTTGGAATCATGGAATATAGGTTGGAGGTCAAGAGGCTAAAACTAACCTGAAGCAGGTGCCATTGTTGTGGCATAGATGATGAGCACACCATGGGACATGGCAGTTCTCAATGTTCTTTCCACGTAGTGCGTCATCAATGATGAAGATTTCTTTGTTGTTTACTTGAAGCTCTTGAATGCAGCCTTTGAAGCCATAAATGTGACCTGCTTTCTCATGGATCTTAATATTTGCTGGGATATGGCCAAGAAACATTGATTCAAAATGTACCTACAGGAAAAACAATAAGAAAAAGACATTTTATAAGGTGTGGTCAGATTATATGACAAAGAACTAGAATGTTTTGTTCTATAATGCATGTTTTAATGTATTTTTTCTGTGTAAAACACGTTGTAATTGTTGCTTAGTTTTGTCACCTCTACTAGGTAGTAGGATAAGTTACTTTTGAAAAGGGCCCTTATTTTACATTCCTTTTGTATCTCTCACAATATCTAAAAAAAACAGTAAAAAATAAAGAGCATTCAATAAAACTTGCTGATTGATTACTCTGAAATGTATTTTGGAACTCAAGTGTTTGCATTTTAATGTGAATATCACCAATAATAGCAGAGGAAGAAAATTGAGCCGTGTTAATTAACTATTGTTAGGGACTGAACTGTGTTCCCCCAAATTCATATGTGGATGTTATAACACTCAGTAGCTCAGAATGTGAACTTACTTGGAAACAGAGTTTACTCACTGACCACAATGACAATAAAACCACTGGCACAAAGTAAACTGTGACTCAATCTTCCTTCCTACCCTTCAAAAACATATATAAATTGAATTGTCATCATTTATATGTATATAAAATGTAGCTTCTCCAACAGTAATTTATGAGTTACAAAAGAATTCTGGATGAACTGGTAATGACACCCTGATCTTCAGGGCTTTTGGCATATGAAAGGTGCATGCAGCAGCATTTCTCCATGTTATGTCTCTCATGTCCTTATCCCCAAAACACATTCAAGCACTCCAAACTGATAGCTGAAAAATATTTACATTGACATTATAGATACACTAAAATGGAAAACTATCATTACAAGAATTCTAAAACTAGGGCCAAATAATTAAGTTAGGGCTCTAAGGGGAGGAGAGGATGGGAAATGCTTAGTAATGCCACTTAATGTTTATACTAATATGTTCTGGTTTGATGCAAATATGCTTTTAGGGAACAGAAGCATGTTCAATTCTAGGAACATCAAAGCATCTCCATGACCCTAATAGATCAAACTAACTCTATTATTTGAGCTCTTGTTCTTTTTTAGTGACTCGAGTTCTGCTCCTGAAGGCATTCTTAATTTTATGTATATGTATTTTATAAAAGATTCAGCTATGTAGTTACCCAGAGGATGACTAACTTTGGGCATCGTGGGGCAGAAGTCTCAAGGTGTATTGAGTCCGCATGCAGCACAGGAATACGTCTGTTTGTTTTCACATCCTTTCTCATATGTTAGCCCATTTACACTAACTACTCTAACACATTATTGCAGAATTCTTTTTATCATTTAAGATATGTGACTCACTGCTAATGCAATCTGGGATCTATCACAAACTTGCAGACTCAGCGATTCCAAGGCCATGACCTTCTCTCACCGGGGATCTCTGACATCTTTGTGTATTGATCACACACCTGGAACAGCAAACCCTCCCACAGCTTTGACAAGTGTGCTGGTTTAGCACAAAACTGACAGAGGATGGAATATCCTCTTCTGTCAGCAGTAGGCAGATCTGAGGGAAAGTCTATACAGTTATCTATGATTTATTAGACCATTAAAAAATATCCAAACAATGAAGTAGATGGCTTTTGTATTTCTTCTGATCTGAGTCTCAAGCTTAGCTAGAGTCCTAAAATGTCTAAAAAAGCTGCTGCTGTTGACTGCACATAGATAACCATTAAAATGGCTGACTTCCTCTATCCCCAGACTCTTAATTATCCAAGAGCTGCCTTTTGTGTGTATAATCATTCCTAAGGAGACAGGTCTTTAAAATAAGTCTTTTCTAATAACTTCTTGTGAATCAGACTATGGAGAATAGAGTCTGACATCAAGATATGATCTTACAAGATAAAACCACAGAGAACAGACATGGATAATCAAGGAGGAATCATCAAGATAATGAAGAATATGAATGGTGACTAAGGGAAAAGGACTCCACAAATGACTAGGTGAAATGAGCATTCCCTTTCCTCTCAGCATTTTCTCTTTAAAGGAAGAATATAGTTGCTCCTTTATAAAATGTGGGAATAAAATAAGAAGACAGGCAAAAGGGAAGAAACTTCTAAAAACCAGAAGTGGAGACAGATAAGAAGCTGCTTTATCTCTTTTTTATTCTGTTTTAATTTGAATTTGGACACTGGAGTCTACATGCATTTCTGTAATGGTATCTTGATTCAATGTTTAGTTTTACAGCCTCAAATCTGTTTGAAATTAAATAACTTTTATGTTAATAGGAAGGTAACTCTAATGTAGTTTTTACTTAAGATAACTATTGGAGTGTACTTGTCTTTACCCAAGAATATGATGACTTATAATTGAAACGAATTGACTTTTGTGTGTTGATACTAAATTTTTGTTTTTAATATTTTCTGAATTGTATGCAGACAAATTCAAAATCAGAAAACATCAAGTCTTAGAATAGGGATGAATAATAGATGTTGGCTAAGGTGTTTGGGAAGAAGGATTATTTAAATAACTTCTTACATATGATTTGTCTTAAATTTCTAAAAATTTAGAGGCATTAAATCAAAGGGGATCAAAAGGCAGAACAAGTATATATCTCAATCCTTCATCTTTTTGCAGTTAGAAGATCTCTCTCTCTCTCCTCCCCTCCAATAGTATAGTAATCTGTGATCATACAGTCTCTTCTATATTTTTATCCCTTTAGGGTAGGGCCTCCAACATGGTCATCATGGGATTCTCTTAGAGTCTACAGCAGTGTCTTACAAATAGGTGGTTTAATGTAAGTTTGTTACAAATCACCTTATTCATGAAACTTAATACTATTTTTTTTTTTTTTTTACAGTTTCTTATTTATCTTCTAGGCCTCTTCTACTTTATGCTGCCATAGAACCTTGCAGTTTTACTAGACTCAGCATTTGGGAGGTTGTCACTGAATACCACTCAAAAAGGAATATTAATATGGCTTTAATTCTAATATAACTTTCTATATTTAGTATATATAGTATTGAGTGCTGAGTAGTGTTTATATGGAAGTTCTCGAATTTCTTATGAGATTAATATCAAGTAGCTTAAACAAAGAGGGTTTTTTTTTGGTTTGTTTTTCTTTTTTTTAAGTTTGATAAATAGTAATGAAATCCTTACTGGTCCCATACTTTACAGTTAAATCTTTGATTCTTAAGGCTTTTTAGGTTAGGGAATGTTCTCAAAAAACACTTTTTTTTTTCTCCTCACTTTGTCAAAGAAGGAACTGAACTTTAGTGAAACAATCAATGAACTGAGTTGCTACCCTGTGAGCACAGTGATATAGGAAAGTGGAGTAAGTTTTTTTGGTTGACCAAAAAAAAAAAAAAAAAAGGATATGGGATTATTCTTGTCTGTAAGGAAATTTAATGTAATCTGGGGGAATGAAATCACAAGGAAATGAAATATCTAGAAAATACAGTGTACTGATCAGCAAGATGGCCAAATAAAAAGCTCCAGATATTTCTTCTCTCAGGGAAACACTAATTCAACAACAATACACAGACCAAATCCTTTGTGAGAAATGAGTAGATAGAGTTAAGAAGCACTTGTACCCTAGGTGAATATGAAACCAGCTGTATTGAAGATGGTAGGAAAATCTGTGACACTAGCCAAAGCTTTTCCCCAGACTCAGTGAAGCATAACTGGAAGAAAACATCCAGCTCCCAGTTTCACTCTGGGGAGGGAAATAGAAGACTGAAACATATATACTAAGTGCAGACTTTTCAGGGCCTGCCCAAGGGACTAGTTTCTGTCTTGCCTGAATCTAAGTGCTGATAGGAAAGTGTGCCAGGTTGGCAGCTACCAAGAACAAAGACAAAGTTTTGGACTAGCATGCACTCACTCACCATAGACATGTCCTGCAGCTCAGTGGGAAGGGTGGGTAAAACCTCTTTAACTTCTGACTTCTCCCTGGCAATGGAAAGAGTTGAACTGTGCATCCAAAATAACGGCTTTTCAGGGGGCTGACTGAAGAATAAGTTTGTTTCCTCTGTCTTGGAGTACTGTCAGGACATCCCATTGTGTAGATGCCTGGCCATCATTGAAAATAAAAGAGGGCTTGATGGTATTTGGCTGTTCCAGAGGACCACTGATGTAGCAGACTGAAGCTGATATGATTTTTGTGGCCTCTTACTGGGGCCAGAGCAAGGGGGTGGAGTGGAGAAGAGTAGAACATGCTTCCAACATTCTGGGTTTTCTATGGGCTTCTGGAGGGCCAGGTTTCTATTTTGCCTGACTTGGAACTTTGACATGACCCATATACCCTAGGAACTCTGGGGCTGCTGAGAACAAAAGAGAACTGGGTAGCTTGTGGCAGCTCCAGAGAAACTGCAGAATTGTAGACAGACACCAGAGGGAGCAAAAGACTATGACTGCCTGAAAAAAGAAACTGGCGAATTCCTATAATAGGGAATTTACACACACCAGTCCACAGAAGATGTATCCACATAAAGGTTTGAGAGGTTCCCAGACTCTCTAGCTGGGCTGATTGGTGAAGGTCCTTTCTTATACAGAGCAAGTCCATAAAGACTGGGAGAGATGTCTGTTTTTTCAAATGTGTAGATCCCATCATGAATTTAAAAAGGTACAGGAAGAAATAGGAAAAATCAAAGGGACAGAATAAATCTCCAGCAACCAACCCTAAAGAAATTGAAGTACCTGACAAAAGAATTTTTGAAAAGCTGCCATGAAGATCCTGAATGAGTTCAGGAAAATGAAGCATGAAGAAAATGAGAATATCAACAAAGAGAAAAGATAGTAAGGAATCACCAAGAAGTTTTGGAGCTGAAGATACAAAACTAAATTGAAAAAATCACTAGAGGGGTTCATCAAAAGATTTGATCAAGCAGAAGAAAGAAATCAGCAAACTCAAAGACAGGTTTCTTTGAAATTATTGAGTTAGAGGACTAAAAAGAAAAAAAGATTGAAAAAGAGTGAGGAAAGCCTAAGGAACTTATAAGCCTAAGGAACAATTAAATGGATCAATATATGCATTAGGGGAATATCAGAAGAAGAGAGAGAGGGACAGAAGCCTTACTTGAAGATATGATGACTTAATAAACATGAGAATTTTAACTTTTCTTATTTAAGTATTTTCTTATTTGATTCTTTCAGTTGGAATGAAGATAAACATTTATTGCTGTATTGAAAAGAAAGACATTAATGACTGAAAATTTCACAAATTTAGGGGAGAAAAGGACAACCAGATTTAAGAAGCCCAAAAAACTGCCACAAGAAAGAATGCAAAGAAGTCCACATCAAGACACATAATCAAATTGTGGAAAGTCAAAGATAGGGAATACTGAGAGCAGGGAAAAAAAAAAAAAAGTGACTCATCACGTAAAAGGGGTCCCTATCAGGCTATCAATGAATTTCTTGCCAGAAATCTTCAAGGCCAGAGGGACTGGGATGATATATTCAAAGTGCTCAAAACCAAAAGAAAAAAACCCTGCCAAACAAGATCACTATACCTGGCAAAACTGTCTTTTAAAAACGAAGGAGAGATATCAACTTTGCCAAATAAACTAAAGCTGGGGAAGGTTATCACTAGTAGATCTACATTACAGGAAATGCTAAAGGGAGTCCTTCAAGGTGAAATGAAAGGACTCTAAACAGCAACATGAAAGCATATGAAAATATAAATCTTATTAATAAGGGTAGATATATAAACAAATATAGAATACAATACTGTCATGGTGGGGCATACATCACTTGTAATTCTGGTATAAAAGTTAAAAGATGAAAAGTGTAAAAACATTTTAACTATAAGTTGTGTCAATGTATGCACGATATTAAAAAAGGTGTAAATGTGAGATCAATCATATTAAGTGTAGAGAGGGGAGAAGTAAAAGTAAAAAAAAAGTAAAAAGGTAAAAGAAGTAAAAAAAGGAAGTAAAAAAACTTGAAGATTAGAGCAGTTGAAGTTGCTATCAGCTTCAAATATATTATTGTAATTGTAAGATGTTCAAAGTCAGCTCTGTGATAACCACAAATATACAGTATATGAAAGATACAAAAAAATGACAAAGGCATCAAAGTATGTCTCACACACACACGTATACAAAAATCAGTGAAACACAAAGGAAGAGCGCAAGGGAGAAAAAGAGGGATAAAAAAGCTATAAGATAGAAAACAATTAATGAAATGGAAAGAGTAACTCCTTACTTACCAATAATTACTTTACATGTAAATGGAGTAACTCTCAATCAAAAAATATAAAGTGACTGAGAGGTGGAGTCAAGATGGCGGAGGAGTAGCAGACTGAGATGACATCAGGTTGCAGGAGTTCAGCTAGATAGTTATTGAACCATTCCAAACACCTACAAACCCAACAGGAGATTGAAGAGAGGAAAAGCAGCAATTCTAGAAACAGAAAATCAACCACTTTCTGAAAGGTAAGACGTGCAGAGAAGTGAATCCGAAGCAATGAGAAGATAGACCAAGGGGGGACCAGCTCCTGGCAAGCGGTGGAGCAATGGAGCACAAAATTTGAACATTTAAAAGTCTGCTCCACTGAGGGACATCGCTCCAGAGGCTAAGTGGGGGTGGAGCACTCTCAGGGACAGTGTGGTCTCAGGTCTAGCAAGGTCACAGAAGGATCGGGGGTGTTTGAGTGTAGCAGAGCTTGCAGGTATCAGAGCAGGGAAGCCAGTACAGAGACGGAGCTGAGGAGTGAGCTCTCAGCTTGGGGTTACCTTAAACTGTGATCTGTGGCAAGGTCAGGTCACTGCTCTTTGAGCAGGGACCCCACAAGTGGCACATTTGAGGAATGTGCTGAAGAGCAGAGTGGCAGAAATCTGCTGGGTTTGGAGACTCCAAATGGGGCTGTGTGCCAGAGACAGAAATGCTCAGTCACAGGCCAGGTGAGCTCAGACTGCCGGAGACCAGGGAAACAGGAGTGATTGACAGCTTTTCTCTGAGGTCACACTGAGGAGTGTGACCCTGAGCTCTTGGCTCCTCTGGGCTGGAGATTGGGAAGCCATTTTTATTCCCATCCTCCAGAGCTCTATGGAAAGCATTCAGGGATCAAAAGCTCCAAGAGCGAACTTGAGCAGATTACTTAGCCTGGCTTCTGGCAAGGGTGGTACAATTCTACCTCAGGCAAAGACATTTGAGAATCACTGCAACAGGCCCCTCCTCCAGAAGATCAGCAAGAACATCCAGCCAAGACCAAGCTCACTGATCAAGGAGAACAGCGGAATTCCAGAGGAGGGGAAAGCAAAGCATGGAATTCATGGCTTTCTCCCCATGATTCTTCAGTCTTGCAAAGTTAATTAAAGTTTTTAATTTTATTTTTTACTTATTCTAATTTTTCTTAACTTTTCCTCTTTTAACGTTTTTTAACTAGTTTATCTTAACAATACCTTTCTAAAAAAATCTTTTTAAACCTTCATTATTACAGTCATATTTATCCTTTATTGTATCTAACTTTATTTTCTGTATACATATAGGGTTTTTTCTTCTAAAAACTTTTGGGATAAAATTTCTTCTAATAGATCAAAATATACCCTAAATCTAGCACAGGGGTTTGTTCTAGTCTCCAGCCTGAGCAAATTCTCCCCATTTCCTTTTTATTTCTTTTTCCAACCAACTTATCTTATCAATTCCTTTTTTAGAAATATTTTTTAAAAATTTCATACCTACAGTCATATTCCATTCCTTCATCATGTTTACCCTTATTTTTGTGAATATATATATGTATATACGTTTTTCTTTTTTTTAAAAAAGATTTTATTTATTAATTTGACAGAGACAGAGAGAGATCACAAGTAGTCAGAGAGGCAGGCAGAGAGAGACGGGGAAGCAGGCTCCCCACTGAGCAGAGAGCCTGACGCGGGGCTTCATCCCAGGATCCTGAGATCATGACCTGAGCTGAAGGCAGAGGATTAAACCACTGAGCCACCCAGGTGCCCCTAAGTTTTTCTTTAAAAATTTGGGAGGTAGTTTCTTCTAAGAGACCAAAATACACCCAAAGTCAAGTGGGTGGCTCTGTTCTATTCACCAGTCTAATGTGTGTGTGTGTATATATATATATATATATACACACATATATATATATAAAAAATACACATATATATGAAAAAATATATATTATAAAATATATATATTTCTTAATTAAAAAAAATTTTTTTGAACTTCTTTTTTCCCCCTTTATTCTCACCCTGATTTGGGGTCTCTTCTGATTTGGTTAGCGTGCATTTTTCTGGTGTCTTTGCCACCTTTTTAGCATTTTATTCTCTAGTTCATATATTATTATCTGAATAAAATGACAAGACAGAAAAACTCACCACAAATAAAAGAACAAGAGGCAGTACCAAAGGCTAGGGACCTAATCAATATGGACATTGATAATATGTCAGATCTAGAGTTCACAATGATGATTCTCAAGGTGCTAGCTGGGCTCGATAAAGGTATGGAAGATATCATAGAAAGCCTTTCTGGAGAAATAAAAGAAATAAAATCTAACCAAGCTGAAATCAAAAGAGCTATTAATGAGGTGCAATAAAAAATGGAGGCTCTAACTGCTAGGATAAATGAGGCAGAAGAAAGAATTAGTGATATGGAAGACCAAATGATGGAGAATAAAGAAGCTGAGCAAAAGAGAGACAAACAACTACTGGACCATGAGGGGAGAATTCAAGAGATAAGTGATACCATAAGACAAAACAATATTAGAATAATTGTGATTCCAGAAGAAGAGGAAAGATGGGGGGGGGCAGAAGATATATTGGAATGAATTATTGTAGAAAATTTCCCTAATACAGCAAAGGGAAAAAGCATCAAAATCCATTGGGCACAGAGGACACCCCTCAACATCAATAAAAATAGGTCCACACCCCATCATCGAATAGTAAAACTTACAAGTCTTAGTGAAAAAGAGAAAATCCTGAAAGCAGCTTGGGACAAGAAGTCTGTAACATACAATGGTAAAAATATTAGACTGGCAGCAGACCTATCCACAGAGACCTGGCAGGCCAGAAAGAACTGGCATGATATATATGATATATAGAGAGCACTAAACGTGAAATATATGCAGCCAATTGTACTATATCCAGCTAGGCTGTCATTGAAAATAGAAGGAGAGATAAAAAGCTTCCAGGACAAACAAAAACTAAAAGAATTTGTGAACACCAAACCAGCCCTACAGGAAATATTGAAAGGGGTCCTCTAAACAAAGAGAGAGCCTAAAAGTAGAAGACCAGAAAGGAACAGAGACAATATACAGTAATAGTCACCTTATAGGCAATACCATGGCACTAAATTCATATATCTCAATAGTTACCCTGAATGTAAATGGTCTAAATGCCCCTATCAAAAGACACAGGGATTAGAATGGATAAAAAAAAAAAAACAAAAAAAAAAACCCAAAACCCACCAATATGCTGTCTACATGAAACTCATTTTAGACCCAAAGACACCTCCAGATTTAAAGTGAGGGGGTGAAAAATAATTTACCATGCTAATGGACATCAAAAGAAAGCTGGGATGGCAATCCTTATATCAGATAAATTAGATTTTAAGCCAAAGACTATAATAAGATGAGGAAGGACACTATATCATACTCATAGGGTCTGTCCAACAAGAAGATCTAACAATTTTAAATATCTATTCCCCTAACACGGGAGCAGCCACGTATATTAACCAAAAAATAACAAAATTAAAGAAACACATTGACAATAATACACATAGTATGGGACTTTAACACCCCATTCATTGAAATGGACAGATCATCCATGCAAAAGATCAATAAGGAAATAAAGACCTTAAATGACACACTGGACCAGATGGACATCATAGATATATTCAGAACATTCCATACCAAAGCAACAGAATACACATTCTTCTCTAGTGCACATGGAACATTTTCCAGAATAGATCACATCCTGGGCCACAAATCAGGTCTCAACTGGTACCAAAAGATTGGGATCATTCCCTGCATATTTTCAGACCACAATGCTCTGAAGCTAGAACTCAATCACAAGAGAAAAGTTGGAAAGAACCCGAATACATGGAAGCTAAAGAGCGGCCTACTAAAGAATGAATGGGTCAACCAGGAAATTAAAGAAATGAAAAAAATCATGGAAACAAATGATTATGAAAACACAACTGTTCAAAATCTGTGGGACACAGCAAAGGCAGTCCTGAGAGGAAAATATACAGCGATATAAGCCTTTCTCAAGAAACAAGAAAGGTCTCAAGTACAGAACCTAACCCTACACCTAAAGGAGCTGGAGAAAGAATAGCAAAGAAAGCCTAAATTCAGCAGGAGAAGGGAAATAAGATCAGAGCAGAAATCAATGAAATAGAAACGAAAAGAATAGTGGAACAAATCAACGAAACTAGGAGCTGGTTCTTTGAAAGAATTAATAAGATTGATAAGCCTCTGGCCAGAATTATCAAAAAGAAAAGACAAAGGACCCACATAAATAAAATCATGAATGAAAGAGGAGAGAGCACAACCAACACCAAAGAAATACAAACAATTATAGGAACATATTATGAGCAACTATACACCAGCAAATTTGACAATCTGGAAGAAATGGATGCATTCCTAGAGACATAAAAATTACCAAAATTGAACCCGGAAGAAACAGAGAATATGAACAGACCCATAGCCAGTAAGGAGATTGAAGCAGTCATCAAAACTCTCCCAACAAAAGAGAGCCCAGGGCCAGATGGCTTCCCAGGGGAATTCCACCAAACATTTAAAGAAGAATTAATTCCTATTCTCCTGAAACTGTTCCAAAAAATGGAAATGGGAGGAAAACTTCCAAACTCATTTTATGAGGCCAGTATTACCTTGATCACAAAACCAGACAAAGATCCCATCAAAAAAGAATTACAGACCAATATCCTTGATGAACACAGATGCGAAAAATCTCGCCAAAATACTAGCCAATAGGATCCAATAGTACATTAAAAGGATTATTCAGCACGACCAAGTGGGATTTATTCCAGGGATGCAAGGTTGGTTCACACATTAATAAAAGAAAGAACAAGAACCATACGATACTCTGAAGAGATGATGAAAAACCATTTGACAAAGTACAGCATCCTTTATTGATCAAAACTCTTCAAAGTGTAGGGATAGAGGATACATACCTCAATATCATCAAAGCCATCTATGAAAAACCCACAGTGACTATCATTCTCAATGGTGAAAAACTGAGAGCTCTTCTGCTAAGGTCAGGAACACAGCAGGGATGTCCATTATTACCACTGCTATTCAACATAGTACTAGGAGTCCTAGCCTCAGCAATCAGAAAACAAAAAGAAATTAAAGGCATCCAAATTGGCAAAGAAGAAGTCAAACTCTCACTCTTTGCAGATGATATGATACTTTATGTGGAAAACCCAAAAGACTTCACTCCAAATCTGCTAGAACTTGTACAGGAATTCAGTAAAGTGCCAGGATATAAAATCAATGCCCAGAAATCAGTTTCATTTCTATATATCAATAATAAGAAAGAAAAAGAGAAATTAAGGAGTCAATCCCATTACAATTGCACCCAAAACCATAAGATACCTAAGAATAAACCTAACCAAAGAGGCAAAGAATCTGTACTCAGAAAACTACAAAGTACTCTTGAAAGAAATGGAGGAAAACACAAATGAATGGAAAAATCTCCCATGCTCATGGATTGAAAGAACAAATATTGTGAAAATGTCTATGCTACCTAAAACAATCTATACATTTAATGCAATCCCTATCAAAATGCCATTCATTTTTGTTTCAAAGAAATGGAACAAATAATCCTAAAATTTATATGGAACCAGAAAAGACCTCAAATAGCCAGAGGAATGTTGAAAAAGAAAGCAAATTGGTGGCATCACAATTCCACATTTCAAGCTCTATTATAAAGCTGTAATCATCAAGATAGTATGGTACTGGCAGAAAAACAGACATATAGATCAATGGAACAGAATAGAGAGCCCAGATATAGACTCTTAATTCTATGATCAACTAATCTCTGACGAAGCAGGAAAGAATGTCCAATGGAAAAAAGACAGTCTCTTCAACAAATGGTGTTGGGAAAACTGGACAGCCATATACAGAAAAATGAAACTGAACCATTTCCTTACACCACACACAAAAATAGACTCAAAATCGATGAAAGACCTCAATGTGAGATAGGAATCCATCAAAATCCTTGAGGAAAACACAGGCAGCAACCTCTTCGACCTCAGCAACTTCTTCCTAGAAACATCGCCAAAGGCAAGGGAAGCAAGGGCCAAAATGAACTACTGGGATTCATCAATATCAAAAGCTTTTGCACAGCAAAGGAAACAGTCAACAAAACCAAAAGACAACTGACAGAATGGGAGAAGATATTTGCAAACGACATATCAGATAAAGGGTTAGTATCCAAAATCTATAAAGAACTTATTAAGTTGAACACCCAAAGAACAAATAATCCAATCAAGAAGTGGCCAGAGGACATGAACAGACATTTCTGCAAAGAAGACATCCAGATGGCCAACAGACACATGAAAAAATGCTCCATATCACTCGGCATCAGGGAAATACAAATCAAAACCACAATGAGATACCACTTGACACCAGTCAGAATGGCTAAAATTAACAAGTCAGGAAACGACAGATGCTGGTGAGGATGCGGAGAAAGGGGAACCCTCCTACACTGTTGGTGGGAATGCAAGCTGGTGCAACCACTCTGGAAAACAGCATGGAGGTTCCTCAGAAAGTTGAAAATAGACAAGATGGCAGGGAACTAGGAGGAGGCGCCATTTCAAACTGTACCCTAAGGTGAGCTGATTACCTACCAAGGAACTCCGATCACCCATGAAATCAGCCTGAGATCAGAATTATACATGTCTGGATCTCTACAGGGGCAGAAGACGCCAGTGAGCAGGTAAAGCAGAGTGGGAACGCCGGACTGGTATCGGAAGATAAACAAAAGGGGGAGGGAGCCACCAGAAGCGACCCATTGGAAAGTGATACCCCAATACGAGAGTCCCCTGCACCTGGGGACCAGCATTAACCTGAAGTCTGGTAGAAAACAATCAAAAAGAGCAAAGGATCGCCGAGTGAAATTGTGGGAATTGGGATGGTTAGGGACAGGGTCTTAAGTCCCCAGTCTGAGGACAGCCACCCCTGGCACTGAGCCAGAAAGAGTGCGGCGGAGAAACCAGGTCTTGGTCCCTGAGCTGCTAGCAAGAGCCCTAAGGGCGTGGGAGCCCCATGAGCTGGAAGAAACAGCCTTTTTGCTGTGCTATCAGAGCCCGAGAATCGCCCCACACCCTCCCCTGAGAGAGGTGCGCGGAAGCGCCAGCCCGGCACTCTCGGACCCGGAAAGTCTGAGCACTCCCAGCCCTGGCCAGCGGGAAAATCTCAGTGTGTGATCGCTGCTTGGAACCTCTCTGGCGGTCTGGAGCTGCCCAGACAACCGCCACTGTTGTGGTTTTGGGTACAACCAGGAGTTCCTGTGTCCCCAGAGACTGCAGCTGGGAACCTGCTCTGCCAGTGGCCAGGGGAAAGCTTGTGTGCTCTGCAGCACCCAGAGGGGAACGGACTGGGGCTTCTCTCTGGGAGGGAGGTCTGGGTGCAGTTTGCTTTCCTCTAAACCTCCAAGAACCATTGGCAGCTGCCAAGGGGAGAGAAAACAAACAAACAGACATTAAAAACCTCCAGAGAACAAAAGCCAGAAGGCCCGGTTTCCTCAGAGCCCACCCCCTTGAGGGGGGTGGGAGGACTTAACTCAGGAAATACTCCCTGAAAACCCACACGGCAGCCCCCTCCCCCAGAAAGCCAACGGGGGAGGGGGGGAGGGGGGGACCGACAAGAGAACAATCACTACTACTTCATAGATACAACTTTTCATTTTTAATTTGTTCCCACTATTCTGGTTCATTTTAAAATTTTTTTAAAAATTTTTATATAGATTTTTTTTAGCCTATTTACCATCACAGTGAGATGTCCAGTATATCAAATTCCATAATAACCTTTTAACCTGAACTTTTTGATACATATACCTGTGTTTTTCTTTTGCTTTTCTATTTTTTAAAAATTTTAAAAAATTTTACTTTAGTTTAGTTCATTCTTTTCTTTATTTTTATTTGTTAATATTCATATAGAGTTAAACTTCAAGGTAATCCCCTTTCCCCAATCATTGCTACCCCTATAGGTAAACCAATTTTTAATCCCCCGTTATCTTAGGAAAGTTGTGTCCTTTAAAAAAGATATCAAGATACATCCAGGAAGAATCGAAATAACCTTCCTCACCCACACTGAGAATTTATAAACACTCTCCCGTCTTTTTCTTCCGCCAGTGTTTCTGTGTATTTGTGTTTGTCCTGGAAGTATATAAATCTTATATTTGGGGTTCTTTTTGATGAGGTTCTTTGTTTGTTTGTTTGTTCTGCTTCTACATATATATGTATATATTTTTTTTCTTCTCTTATCATATATTTTTATCAGTCTTCTTGTTTGTCTGTTTTTGTTTGTATACTTCAGAAACCTTACCTTGGGGCCCATTTGGGCTGAACCTTCTCTTTTATCCTTCTTTCTTTTCCCTGTCTCTCTCTCTCTCTTTTTTTTTCTTCTTTCCTCTTTCTTTTTTTCTTTAGTTTGGGTGGGGACTCTTGATTGTTCAGAAGCGTTCTAGGGTGCACCTTGATTGCACCATGGTCCATATATCCAGCTACAACCGTTCAACCATCTCTCACCAAAATGACTAGGAGGAGGAATGCCCAGCGGAAGAAAAATTCAGAGGATGGGCCCTCTGCAACAGACCTAATAGCTACTGACATAGACATTATGTTGGAAAGGGAATTCAGGCTAACAATTATCCAGGCAATAGCTAGGTTGGAGAAAGCCATGGATGACCAAATGGAATTGATTAGGGCAGAACTGAAAGACACCAGGGATGATATTCACAATGTTAGGGCAGAACTGAAAGCCACCAGGGATGATGTTCACAAGGCTCTCAATGAGTTCCAATCTAATCTAAATTCTCTAAAAGCTAGGGTAACTGAGACAGAAGATAGAATTAGTGATCTGGAGGACAAACAGATAGAGAGAAAGGATCAGGAGGAAGCCTGGAACAAACAGCTTAGAAGCCACAAAAACAG
>PISX010030986.1:0-17985 GCA_004024625.1 Mellivora capensis
AAAAAAAAAAAAAAAAAAAAAAAAAAAAAAAAGAAAAAAAAAAAAAAAAAAAAAAAAAAAAAAAAAAAAAAAAAAAAAAAAAAAGAAAGAAAGAAAAGGTAGAACAGATCAACAAAATTAGGAACTGGTTCTATAAAACAATTGTCTGGCTAGGGATGTATCAAAGAGAAAAGAGAAAGGACCCAAATAAATGAAGGAGGAGAATCAAACCGAGCACCACATACATACAATTATAAGACAATATTATGAGCAATTAAAGCCAAAAAATTAGGCAATCTGGAAGAAATGGATGCATTCCTAGAAACAAATGAAAACCAAAAGTGAAACAGGAAGAAACAGAAAACCTAAACAGAACCATAACAGCAAAGAAACTGAAGTAGTAATCAAAATCTCTCAACAAACAAGAGTCCAGGACTGGATGGCTTAGCAGGGGAATTCTACCAAACATTCAAAGAGAATTAATGCCTATTCTTCTGAAGCTGTCTCAAGAAATAAAAATGGAAGGAAAACTTCCAAACTCATTCTCTGAGACCAGCATTACCTTGATCCCAAAACCAGGCAAAGACCCCATCAAAAAGGAGAATTTACAAACCAACATGGATGCAAAAAATTCTCAGCAAGACACTAGCTAATATAGTACATTAAAACACTATATTAAAGGAGTAAAAGGATTATTCACCACAACCAAGTGGAATTTATTCTGGTGCTACAGGGGTGGTTCAACATTAGCAAATCAATCACTGTGATACATCACATTAATAAAAGAAAGGACAAGACTCATATGATCCTCTCAATTGATGCCCCCCAAAAAAAGACAAAATACAGCATCCTTTCTTGATTGAAACTCTCCACAGTGTAGGGAAAGAGGGAACATGTTTCAATATGATAAAAAGTCATCTATGAAAAACCCACAGCAAATATCATCCTCAATGGTGAAAACCTGAAAGGTTTTCCCCTCGGATCAGTAACAGAACAGGGCTGTCCACTGTCACCACTGTTTTCCAACATAGTACTGGAAGTCCTAGACTCAGTAATTAGACAACAAAAAGAAAAGGTATCTGAATTGGCAAAGAAGAAGTCAAACTCTCACTCTTCGCAGACAACATGATACTATATGTAGAATATCCAAAGACTCCACCCAAAAATCGCTAGAACTGATAAAGAAATCAGCAAAGTCAAGGATATAAAAGCAACCCACAGAAGTCTGTTCCATTTCTATACACTAACAATGAAGCAGCAGAAAGAGAAATCAAGGAATTGATCCCATTTACAGTTGCACCAAAAACCATAAGACACCTAGGAATAAACCTAACTAAAGAGATTTCTGTACTGTAGCAACTACAGAACACTAATGAAAGAAATGGAGGAAGATACAAAGAGATGGAAAAACATTCCATGCTCATAGACTGGAAGAACAAATATTGTTAAAATGTCTATGCTTCCCAAACCAATCTACATATTCAATGTAATCCCTATCAAAATACCATCAACTTTTTTCACAGAGCTGGAACAAATAACCCTAAAATTTGTATGGAACCACAAAATACTCCAAATAGCCAAAGGAATATTGAAAAAGAAAACCAAAGCTGGTGGCATCATAATCTGGACTTCAAGCTATATTACAAAGATGTACTCATCAAGGCAGTATGGTACTAGGAAAAAAAAAGACACATAGATCAATGGAAAAGAACAGAAAACACAGAAATGAACCCTCACCTCTATGGTCAACTAATCTTTGACAAAGCAGAAAAGAATATCCAATGGAAAAAAGAGAGTCTTTTCAACAAATGGTGTAGGGAAAACTGGAGAGCAACATGCAGAAGAATGAAACTGGACCACTTTTCTTACACCATACAAAAATAAATTTGAAATGGATAAAAGACCTCAGGGTGCCTGGGTGGCTCAGTTGGTTGGGTGACTGCCTTCAGCTCGGGTCATGATTCTGGAGTCCTGGGATCGAGTCCCGCATCGGGCTCCCTTCTCAGCGGGGAGTTTGCTTCTCCCTCTGACCTTCTCCCCTCTCTTCCTCTCTCTCAAATAAATAAATTAAATTAAATTTTAAAAAAAGAATATATGGATGAAAGACCTAAATGTAAGACAGAAATCCACCAAAACCATAGAGGAAATCACATTCAGCAATCTCTTTGTCTTCAGCCACAGCAACTTCTTGCTAGACATGTCTCCAAAGGTAAGAGAAACAAAAGCAAAAATGAACTACAGGGATTTCATTAGGATAAAAGCTTTTCCACAGCAAAGGAAATGGTCAAAAGCAAAGGCAACCTATGGCATGGGAGAAGATATTTGTAAATGACATATCAGATAAAGGCCTAGCGCCCTAGAACTTGGTCACCTGGTGGCTCAAGTGGTTAAGCATCTGCCTTTGGCTCAGGTTGATCCCAGAGTCCTGGGATCAAGTCCTGCATCAACTCCCTGCTCAGCAGGGAGTCTGCTTCTCCTTCTCTTTCTACCTCTCCCTCCTGCTCATGCTCTCTCTCTCTCTCTCCTTCTGTTGTATAAATAAATAAAATCTTTAAAAAAGAACTTTTCAAACTCAACACCCCAAAAAACAAAAAGTCCAGTCAAGAAATCATCAAAAGATATGAACAGACATTTCTCCAAAGAAGATGGCAACAGCCACATAAGAAAATGCTGAACAATGCTCAGCATCAGGGAAATACAACTCAAAACCAAAATAAGATTCCACCTCATACCAATCTGAATTGCTAAAATTAACAAGTAAGGAAACAACAAATGTTGGTAAGGATGCAGAGAAAGGGGAACCCTCTTACACTGTTGGTGGGAATGCAAACTGGTACAGCCACTTTGGAAAACTGTAGGAGGTTCCTCAAAAAGTTGAAAATAGAGTTACCCTATGATCCAGCAACTGCAATACTCTAGGTATTTATCCAAAGTGCACAAACATAGTGATTTGAAGGAGCACATGCACCCCAATGTTTATAGCTGCAAGGTCCACAATAGCTAAACTATGGAAAGAGCCCAGATGTCCATTGACAGATGAATGAATAAAGAAGATGTGGAGTAATATACAATAAAATATTACTCGGCCATCAAAACTATATAAATATATGTAAATATATATAACGTGTGTGTGTGTGATGGAATATTATTACTCTTATGTGGAATTTAAGAAATAAAACTGATGAACATACGGGAAGGGAAGAAAAAATAAGATAAAAACAGAGTAGAACACAAATCACAAAAGACTCAACTATAGGGAACAAACAGAGTTACCAGAGGAGACTGGTAACTGTTACAGAGGAGACTGGGTGGGGAGGGATAATTGGGTGATGGACATTAAAGAGGGCACTTGATGGAAAGAGCACTGGGTGTTGTATGCAACTGATGAATCACTAAATTCTACCCCTGAAACTAATAATACACTATGTTTAAACTGAATAATACACTATGTTAAACTGAATTTAAATATAAAATTTTTTAAAATGTTGAAAAACAAAATTTAAGGAATCCCTTAAAAAGGATTATGATATTTTAATTTAAAAATTTTGATGAAATGCCTCCCCTTCCAACTTCATATATGTGGAAGATATGACCAGTTTAGTATTTAATCACTTCATTGACACACTAATAACTAAAGGAGCAGGTCTAACTTAGTTCCCATTATGAAATAGCATAACTTATACTTCGTTTAATTCTTTTTTTTTTTTTGCTTGTTTCTACATCTGTGTTATAGGTGAGACTTGATTCATCTTTTTTACAAGGGATTTTAGATTAAAGAGGAAATGATAACTTACAACATTTTTATATTTGAAAGATGAGTAAAATAAAGTTCCATTTATATGGAACTTAAAAAAGTTACCTACTTTCTCCCTTCTCAGACCAATCTTTTAGAAGGAATATTACTTATAGTTAAAGGATTAACTTAAAATATAATTGTCTTTAACACACTGGATCTGAAAGTATAGTTTTCACTAAATTTCTTCCCATTTTTATAGGTAAAACATTAGTGGAACATAGCAGGGGGTAAGTTTTTCCATTTTATTTTTTATTGACCCTGGCTGGTAATGAGTAGTTTTTTGGGTTTTGTTTGTTTGTTTGTTTTTGCCTTATAGTTGGTGAGAAGTCAAAAGAGAAACTCAAGACATGACAGATTATCTTCTTAAGCAGTTTAGTCTCTTTCAACCCAGCTCTTACTTCCTGCCCCATCCTGCTTTCCTTACTGTCTAGATTAATTAGGCAGCCGATTTTATTCTTTTTATTTTTTTTTAACAATCTCTACACCCAGTGTGGGGCTCAAACTCATGACCCCAAGATCAAGAGATGCATGCTCTTCCAACTGAGCCAGCCAGTAGCCCCAGTAGCCTATTATTTTAGTGTTTAAGTAAAGTCACATATTTCTACTTTGAGAACATCATAATTAAAAAAAAAAAAACATCAAAATCACTCTTCACTTCAGAGTGTGCTTTGCTTCTCTGTGGGGTTATACCTTAGGGATCTTTTTCTCCTTTAAATTACTGATAAAAATGATCTTGCTTTATGTGTTATATGTCCTGAAAGCATATTATTTTATTAAATACATATTAGAAAAATATAAAATAATAAGAAAGGTAAGGAGGTAGAATGAGTTTTATAAATCTGCATGGATTCATTTTAGATCTATAGATGAGGAGTTTTTTTACTTTGTTTAGTTAAGGTGTGCAGTATTTATTTAACCTTTCTAATTAACATTTTTTTTAAAAAGTCTATGCTTTTGAAATAAGGGAAAGAGTCACTGACTTTGAAACTAATATTTTCCTTTTTTAAATGTCAAATTTTGCTTTGGTTTTATGATAATCAAAGATAATTTCATAGATTAAACAGTCTAGATGCATTGATCTTAAAAAGGGAGACTTTAAGTCCTATATTCACCATGAATATTTAAACTGTCTCATGATATGGGTTTTTGGTTTGTGTTTGATGCAAATGAATTTGTTGACTAAATATTAGCTTAATAAAAAATTATAAACCTCAGAAAAATAAGAGTTCAGCAAAGTTGCAAAATACAATCTCAATATCAAAAATCAATTGTATTTATACATATAAACAATGACCAATACATAAATAGATGTTTTAAAAATTGTGCTAATAAAACCATAAAAGACTCAAGTAGAGAGAACAAACTGAGGGTTCCTGGAAGGGAGGCTGGGGGAGCTAAATGGGGTGATGGGTATTAAAGAGTGCACTTGTAATTAGCACTGGGTGTTGCCTGTAATAGATAAATCATTAAATTCTACCCCTGAAACTAATAATACACTATACATTAACTAACTTGAATTTAAATAAAATCTAAGGGGCGCCTGGGTGGCTCAGTGGGTTAAAGCCTCTACCTTCGGCTCAGGTCACGATCTCAGGGTCCTGGGACCGAGCCCTGCATGGGGCTCTCTGCTCAGCAGGGAGCCTACTTCCTCCTCTCTCTCTCTGCCTGCCTCTCTGCCTACTTGAGATCTCTCTCTGTCAAATAAACAAATAAAATCTTTAAAAATAAATAAATAAATAAAATCTTTAAAAAAAAAAAATTTGCACTAATAGTACCAAAAACACTTAAGGAATACATGTAACCAAGAAGGGGCAAGACTTTCACAGTGAAAACTACAAAATACAGTTGAAAGAAATTAAAGATCTAAATAAAATGGAAAGACAGCCCATGTTCATGGACTGGAAAAGGGAAACAATCTTTTTTGAGAGAGAGTGAGAGTGCAGGGAGAGGGGAAGAGGGAGAGAGAGAGAGAGAGAGAGAGAATCTTAACTAGGCTCCATTCCTAGCATGGAGCCTGACCATGGTCTCAATCATGACCCTGAGATCATGACCTGAGCCAAAATCAAAAGTCAGACACAACCAACTGATCCACCCAGGTACCCTGGAAAATTGATATTAAGATGACAATACTCTCCTATTTACAGACTTAATCCAATAAAAATCCCAGATGGCTATTTGCAGAAGTTGACAAGCTAATGTTATTATTCACATGGAAAGTCAAGGAACCCAGAACAATTTTAATACTCTTGAAACCTAAAAAAAATTAAGGACTTCACAAGCTACAATAATTAAGAAAGTATGGTACTGGCATAAAGATAGCACATACATCAATGGAAGAGAATTCATAGTCAAGAAATAAACTCTTGCATTTATGGTCAACTGAATTTTTTAAAAAGCCAATAAAATACAGTAGAAAAAGAATAATCTTTTCAACTAATGGTGCTGGGACAACTGGATATCCACACACACAAAATTAACTCAAAGTTAACCACATTTTAAATTAAAAAGCTAAAACTATAAAACTCTTAGAAATAAATCTTCATGGAGCACCTGGGTGATTCAGTTGGTTAAGCATCTGCCTTTGGCTCAGGTCATGATCCTGGAGTCCAGGATGGAGTCCCACATCAGGTTCCTTGCTCAGCTGGGAGTCTGCTTCTCTCTCTCCCTCTGCTTCTCCCCTGCTCATGCTCACTCAATCTCTCTCAATCACTCACTCTCTCTCTCAAATAAATAAAATATTTTTTAAAAGGTCGGGGGGAAATGGGTAGTACCTCAGTCATTTAAGCATCTGCCTTTGGCTTAGGTCATGATCCCAGGGTCCTAGGATCAAGCCCTACATTGGGCTCCCTGCTCAGCAGGGTGTCTGCTTCTCCCTCTCCCTCTGCCCCTCTGCCTCCCACTGCTTGTGCTCTCTCTCAAATAAATAAATAAAATCTTTAAGAAAATAAAAGGGAAAAAAAAGGAAAGAAATCATGATTTGGGGTTTGGCAATGATTTCTTAGGACATCAAAAGTATAAGCAAAGAGAGTACTAATAGATTGGACTTCAAAATTTTAAACATTTGTGCTTCAAATGACATCATCAAAAAATGGGAAGATAGCACACAGAATGGGAGAAAAGATTTGCAAATCATATATGTGATATAGGAGTGCTATAAGAACTTATAAAGAACACTTTATAAAAGTGTTTTATATATATATATATATATGTATAAAAGATAAATAATCCAACTAAAATATGGGCAAACAAATAGGTATTTCTTCAAAGAAGATATAAAAATCACCAATAAGCACTTGAAAAGACATTCAAATAATTAGTCATTAGGGAAATGTAAACCAAAACCAAAACAATGAGATAATACTTTCTACCCAGTAATATGGCTAAAATCAAACGAAACGCAATGACAAGTGTTGACAAGGACATGGAGAAATTAGAATCCTCATTTCTTGCTGATGAGACTATAAAATGATGCAACCTCCTTGGAACAAAGTTTGGCACTTCCTTAAAATTTAATCCCCGAATTATCATATGACCCAGCAACTCGACTGGTATGTTTATAGCCAAGAGAAATGAAAACTTAGGTCTACCCAAAAACTGGTACACAAAGGATCATAGTATTACTCCTAACAACCAAAAAGTAGAAATATTCCAAATGCCCATCAATTTATGAATGGATTTTTTAAACGTAATATATCCATGCAATGGAAAATTATTCAACTATAAAGAGGAATAAAGTAACAACAAAGGGTGTACCTTGAAAGCATTATGCTAAGTGAAAGATGCCAGTATAAAAGACCAGATATTATTCCACTTACATGAAATGTCCAGCATAGGCAAATCCATACAGAAAGTAGTTTGTGGTTGCCATGGGGTTTCTTTTAGGGTAACAAAAATGCTCTGTAATTAGAGATATTTGCCCAACTCCGTGAATACACTAAAAATCAATGAACTGTATACTTTAAAAGGACAAATTTATTATTGCTGAATCACTCACACATTGCCAGTGTGACTGTAATATTTTACAGCCACTGTGAGAAACAGTTTGTTAGTTTATTATAAAACTAAACATCCGGGGTGCCTGGCTGGTTCAGTCCAAAGAACAAGCACCTCTTGATCTCGAGGTTGCAAGCCTGAGCCCCACACTGGGTGTAGAGATTACTTAAAAATACAGTCTTAAGGGACACCTGGTAAGCATCTGCCTTCGGCTGAGATCATGATCTCAAGGTCCTGGGATAGAGTCCCACATCACTTCTCCCTCTGCCTGTTGCTCCCCCTGCTTCCGCTGGTCAAGTGCTCACTCACTCCCTCATGAATAAAATCTTTAAAAGAAAAAAAAAAATACAACCTTAAAGAAATAAAACTAAACACCCACAGGGCACCTGCGTGGCTCAATGGGTTAAAGCCTCTGTCTTCAGCTCATGTCATGATCCCAGGGTCCTGGGATTGAGCCTAGGGTCCTGGGATCGAGCCCCACATCAGGCTCTCTGCTAAGCAGGGAGCCTGCTTCCCCATCTCTCTCTCTGCCTACTTGTGATCTGTCAAATAAAAAAACAAAATCTTAAAAAAAAAACAAAAACAATCAAACACCTAAACATCCAAATACCTTATGACCCAGCAATTACATTCCTGGGCATTTATCTTAGAAAAAAGAAAACCTATGTTCAAACAAAAATCTGTACACAAGTGTTCATAGCAGCTTTATTCATGATAGCCAAA
Source organism: Mellivora capensis (assembly GCA_004024625.1). Taxonomy (NCBI): domain Eukaryota; kingdom Metazoa; phylum Chordata; class Mammalia; order Carnivora; family Mustelidae; genus Mellivora; species Mellivora capensis. The sequence goes on from PISX010030986.1 coordinate 8,492, forward strand.
ACTGGAAACAGCCTAGAGGTCCTTCAACAAGTAAAATGTTGAGCCAAACTATACTAAATTCATTCCATGGAATATTACAGAGCAATAAAATGAAAAAACTACTGATACATAACAACTTGGATTAATATCCAGAGTATTATGCTGAGTGAAAAAAAAAAAAAAGAGAGAGAAAATGAATCCAAAAAATTACAAACCATAAAATTCCATCTCTGTAACATTTTTGAAACAATGCAACGTTTAAAATGGTCAACAGATTAGTGACTACCAGGTGTTAGTGGTGAGAGTTACTGGAAGGGTGGGTATGATTATTAAAGGGATCCCTCTGCTAATGGAACTGTGCAGTATCTCTAGTAATGGTGAACACATGACCCTATACATGTGTAAAAACGTACAGAAATAAACACAGACAAGTCTAAGGAAATTTGTACAATATAATTGGATTGTATTAATATCAATATATCTGTAGTGATGTTGTTTTACAGTTTTGCACATGTTGCTATTGGAGCAAACTGGGTGAAGGATACAGGAGATCTCTATTATTCTTTACAACTGTATGTAATTCTATAGTTATCTCAATTTTAAAAAGTAATTGCCTCTCAGGGACAGAATTACATAGAGGAAAGAATAGGACAGGGATTGCTGCTTTTCAGGAGAAAATTTATTGCCCTATTGTACCTTATTTGTAGGCATATATTATTGCCTTTAAGAACACCTTCTCCCTTAAATGAGGTATATATGTGAAGTATTTGACAATAAATGTTAGCTCTCTTTCCCTTCTATTTAAGGATGATGTAGACTAAGACCTCAATACTAAGTAGTCTAATTCTGAATACAGCCACCAGTAAATCATCCTATGAGATTATCAAGGGCTAAAATTGGAATCTTAAGGTATTCCTACAAAAATAACTACGAGACAATCTCTCACCATCACTGAATAACTTTAAAACTAAGCCTCCTAGTCCTTCTTCAGCAAGTTGAAAGAAGTAATTCCAGGGAAATCTAGAGGCAAAGTAATAGAGGATGTACAATAGGTTTGTCCTCAGATAAAAATCTTTCATTATCATGGCGTTTTCTTATTAACTGCTCTCATTACTGCAAATACTGAGGGCTCATGTGTTCAGTTTTTCATTTCATGCATTCTCATCATTTAATCATCACACTGATGCTGAAAGATGGGTATTATTCCCATTTTGAAGACAAAAGAACTACAATCTAGAAATGTAATCAGAGAGCTAATAAGCAACATGTCAATATTTCCCCCATGTATGTCCAATTACAGAAATAAGGATTCTAGCCACTGACTCTGCATTATCTCATCTTAACAAAAGTGCCTAACAATTACTATAATGTGCACCTTCTACACAAAGAAGGTACTACTGGCTGAGTTTCTGACTGGTACTTGGGAATTCTCTGAGTATCTGGGAATTCACTAGGACATTTTTAAGTCTCAAGCCCATTCATTTTATCAGTCACTAGCCTGCTCCCAATCACTATGTCTCCCCTACCATTCCGCACTCTATGGCCAACAACTCCAGTACTGCTTTTCAAGCATTAAGGCTCCTTCCCTTCTACCAATTCACTTTACCAATCACCAATCCACAGGGCTACTGTAAAAAGACCCCAGAATGAGAACTTCCTTCCTATTTTCTTACATGTTCTTGGGCAATGCTGGTAAACACTCTTAATCATTCCCTAGCCCTCTACTCACACACACATACAAACACATACATATACCAATTCCATACCCACACTTCCCTTTATATCTCTCCATGTCACTATCGTAATTCATGTCATCACATCTTCCCCAAGGTTAAAATCTGCTGTATACCCCTTCCCTATGGTCTCAGAAGAAAAATGTTCCCAGTCTCCAAAACTAAGCCCCTTCTGTAACAGAATCCAATCTTTCTAGCAAAGGATCCGTATTTTCTACATTGGCTCTACCCTTCCTGCTTCAAAAAAGCAAAATGTTTCCCTTTCCTGAGAAACACTTTTCACTTGAAATGTAGCCCTATGTACTCATCAGTTCAAACTGACATATACATTATATTTAATACCTACCATCATACCCTTGCCATTATGCAAGAAGCACCAGAAATAACGTAAGTTTTTTGATGAGAACCCAAAAAATTAAGAAAGGAGGGTGTCATCAGGAAGATATAATTTGCCTTTCCTCCTTTGAGAATCTTGCCAAGATAGTTAGTTTCCTCCTTCAATGGGAAAAGAGTGGAGAGAACTATAAATCAGCCTGAGGAGGCAAAAGGAACTGTGAGTAAAAGGGAAGAACAGGAAATCTCAAAAGGTAAGTAACTGGGACAGAAAGGGAGTATTTGTGGTCATTCCTGGCTTTTAGCAAGGAAAGGGAACACAAAGCACAAAGGAAAAAAGAACTTGAAGGGACGGGGAAGGGGCCTAAGGCAGGAGGGAGCAAAAAACTAAAATACTCCTAGCCTTTGAGCAACTGCCTGCTCCAATCTCTCCCTGGGACTGAAGTTTCACATATCTGTACATCCTAACATCAAGTAAGAACCAACTAATTCTCCTCAACCTTTCTGTTTTTCAGAGGTTCAACTTCTGAGTCACCACTGATTCTCCCCTCTTCATCGTTGAATTCCTGGTGCCTATCTCATCTTCCTTTTATAATTTATCAATTCAGTCCTCTCCCAACACCATTACCAATTCTACCACTTTAGTCCATGACCATATCAACTGTCATCTTAAGAGTCCAGAAAGATCTCTGTGGCTTGTCCAAAATCACAGAATTAGTTATTTGCAGAGCTGAGGCTGGTACCCAAGTCTTCTAAGTTATTTCCCTATGTTTCTTCAGAGCTAGATACTTGCAAATCTTCTGAACTAGTAGCTCTTCCATTTATTCATCAGATTATTTATTAAGTACTTAATATGTACAAGCAGTTTTGGCAGGTGCTGCGGGAACATGGGGTGAAGACATAATTCAGAATGTCTACATCATTAGGATTGGTACAAGTAAACCTGAATATAATATATATAATAATATAAGACCTTATAATATAAGACCTGAAGCTCTGATACAGACAAAGTTACAAAGGAATACAGAATAAAGTTTACTTACAACTGGGATGATCAGGAAAAGGTGAGATTTGAAATGGACCTTGACAGATGATCAAGGTTCCAATAAGCAGAAATGAAAGAAATGGCATTACTCCAAACCAAGAACATGAGCAAATACCAAGAAGCAAGAAAGTACAGTGAAAACAATCATTTATTTTACCTAAATGATAAATAATGAACAAAGCTGTAAAGTTAAGGAATAAGGTATGGCCACATTGTGGAAGCTGTGAGTTATAGGCTATGAGAGCCTTAACAAAAGCAAGGTCTTCGTGACCTTGGGCAAATTACGTAACTTCTCTGCTGTGCCTCCGTTTTCTTGTCCATAGAATGAGACTAATAGAACCTGTTTAATAGGATTGTTGAATTAAATGAGTTAATACGTATAAGGCTTTTAGCACAGATTATGTCCAAACTAAATGAGAAGTAAAAGTGAAGTAAAATAAGAAGTAAAACAATGCTTAAGCAGAGGAATAACAATATAATTCAAGTGGTGTCTCTAAGGGAAAATCATCTCAGAAGATGGAACAGAAACGTGCTACATGGCTGGTACCACAAAAACACTCCAAGCATGGACCTGACCTAGGGTGGAAGAGATGGTATGCCACTTCTGACACCAGGGCCTCTTTATTAGTCCATCCCTCTCTCTTTCTCTGCAGAAAGCCAGTTGCCATGTTGTAAGAACTGCCCTATGGAAGAGGCAAGGAACTGACACTTGCCAACAAACACATGGGTGAATTTGGAAGTGGATACTACAGCCTTATTGACCCTTTATTTGACTGCAACTTGTAGGAGACCCTGAGCTGGAACCACCCAGGTGAGCCATTCCCAGATTTCTGACCTTCAGAAACTATAAGAAAAAAATAAGCATTTGTTTTAAGCTGCTTCAGTTTTGAGACAATTCACTAAACAGCAATGGATCACTAATACAATTACTGAAAAGAAAAACTCATAAATTCTTGCAAACTGGTAGAATAAAGAGGGCAGAACTGAGTCTCAATTCAAAAACTAAGATTTCTAAGTTATATTTAATGCCTGACATTAAATTTTTGGTTGCCAAGGCATCCATTTCAGAAGATATCCATTTTGAATAAACATAGCACCAGTTACATGACAATTACTAGCAAATCAGCATGATAAGGAATTAAGCCATCCCTCCTCATAAAGGTCCCCCTGTCAAAAAACCCTTGGTAACCTATATAACTGACCATTTGAGTGAACCAGCTTCTTCCTTCTGGTACCCTAATTCCCACTCTTAGGCTTTAAATTAGCCAATAAAGAATGAAGCTCCAAAACCCTATATACCCCACCCTCAGAATATAATAAAGGCAAACCCCAGGTTCTCTTGTCTCCTTCTCCCTCAGACTCCCTCAGCCTCGCAGCATGGCCCTTGGGTGTGCAATATACCCTCCAGGACCTGAGTAATAAATCCAATTCTTCAAAGTTCCTTGATGGGTTTTTGCTGAAGTGCATCCTGCAATCATACTAACCACAGAGTCTGCTCAGCCACAATAGTGGCTCTGGTTGGAGGAAATGGATTGCTACAAGTAATCTGGTGGCCAGGCAAGTGCCTCAGGCACTCCTAGCGAAGCATCACTATGAATAGGCTGAGACCAACACAACCCAGAAGAAACAGTTAGGGCTTAGTGGACTAAGGATATGCAATTGATGACCTCGTAATACACAGAGTTTAAACTGAGCTCAAGGAAAAGTCAGCTATATAGCAGTGACAACTAACAATATCTATGAGATTGCAGAGAACAAATCTGTAAAGTGAGAAAAAGCATAAGATCAAAAAAAAGAACATGACAGAGAAAGAGCAAAGAGAAGTAAATACGGGGTGCCTGGGTGGCGGCTCAGTTAAGCATCCAACTCTTGATTCTGGCTCAGGTCATGATCTCAGGGTCATAAGACTGAGCCCAGAGTCCAGCTCTCCTCTCAGTGGGGAGTCTGCTTAAGATTCTCTCCCTCTCCTCCTGCCCCTTACCCCACCTCATGCACTCATAATATCCTCTCTATGTAAAAATAAATCTTTAAAGAGAAGTAAATAAGCAGATGCAAGACAGAAAGAGAATCAGGAGAGCAACAGTCTGGGATACTTGCCCCCCCACCCAAAGAAGAATTAAGAGTAAGTGATAAATGTGTCAAATGCTACAGTGACCATGAGTTAAGAAGTTTATGTAATTCCTTGATTTCTTTTCACATTTGAATAGTTCTGGAATTGGAATGTGTCTTACAATCAGTAGGTATGTCTGACATGGGTTTCTTTTATTCCTTTATGATCAGTTACAATATTCACAGTGTCTGACAATCAATTATATTCCAGAAGCAAAGAAACATAATGATAAGGAAGTTGAACCAGTATATATGGGCTATTTTTTTCAAGAAGTTTCTTTTCTTTTTTCTTTCTTTCTTTCTTTCTTGTTTTCTTTAAAGGAGGAGGAGTCAAAAAGAAGGCATTCAGAGACATCTGGGTGGCTTAGTCAGTTAAGCCCAACTCTTGATTTTTCACTCAGGCAACAATCTCACGGTTATGAGATCAAGCCCCTAACACCCCACCCCACCACACACACACCATGGGCTCTGCGCTAGGCATGGAGCCCCCTTAAAACACTCTCTCTCTCTTTCCCTCTGCTCCTCCCCACTGCTGGAATGCTCTCTCTTGGAGGAAAAAAAAAGGAAGCACAGTGTTTGCTTTTTAAAATTTTGTTTTAGTATGATGAGACAAGCATGTTTCTGAGCAAGGAACTTAGAAACAGCTTACAAAGATAATGGACACATGAATGCCAAGACAAACATAATTCAGAGGAGAAAAAGATGTACTCACAAATACAGGTACAATCATCTAAATCTCATTAATGCAGTATTTCCAGACACTACGGTGTAAGTTGGTATACACAGTTTGGCAGCGGTTAGCTTCGGACTCGGACTCCTCTCCTACTGACCCAGGAATAGAAGAATCAGAAACACTTTAGCATAGAAAGGAAAAGTGTGGCAACAGAGATACTTGCGGGGGGGGGGGGGGGGGGGATGGCACATCCATTCCAATATCCACCTCTGTCTTCGAGTGCTACACGACAGTCAAAAACAGACAATGCCGGGGCGCCTGGGTGGCTCAGTGGGTTAAAGCCTCTGCCTTTGGCTCAGGTCTCAGGCTCCTGGGATGGAGCCCCGCATCGGGCTCTCTGCTCAGCAGGGAGCCTGCTTCCTCCTCTCTCTGCCTGCCTCTCTGCCTACTTGTGATCTCTGTCAAATAAATAAATAAAATCTTTAAAAAAAAAAAATAGGCAATGCCAAACACTAGAGAGGGTAAATACATCTCACACGCTAGTTCCAGATTCAACTCCTGCTCACTCACTTCCGTCACCTCTCCCCCTTCCCAGGGAAGTGGCTCTCTCCTCCGCGGACCCAGTGGTTATTCTTCAGGCCCTCCCATCCCACTGGGAAAGCGCCCTCGACCGACCGCGAAGGACTCAGTCCGCACACCTGGGCAAGAAACAGACCTCAGAAGAGGCAAACCGCGACGCTTGTTCTATCCGTTCACCGAAAGAACCTGCCGCAGCCTAGCGAAAGATCACCGTCTACACAGCGCCCTCCTCTCATCCCTACCAGCCTGAGGCCAGCCACGCGCTCCTTGCGCCCCGTCTGCCCGGCCCATGGGGGAAAGGGGAATGGAGACAGGAGGCGCGGGGTGGGGGGAGGGCTCCAGAGTGACCAGCAATAACAGCGGGCTTGGTCTCACGCGGGTTCCCAACCCATAATAACTTCCTTACCTTCCGTCCACTACAGATACCGCTGCGGGGCATCTCTAGGCACACCCGCGGCGCCCACGCGCTCAGGATCCCCCAAAGTCGCGCCTCTTCGTCCAGGCGCCGGAAGGCTGCTAGCCTCCGAACGCTCAGGGCGCGCCGTATAGCGCGCAGCAATTGGCTGGCGCTCGGACAGGGGACGGGATTTCTGCGGCGCCCTCCCCTCCCGGCTCCGTGCGCCACGCGTGCGTTGTGATTGGAGGACGTTCGGTTATGGGGCGGGACATTTCAGCCTCTTAACTCCACAGACTTAATATGGCTGGGTTGTGATCACCGTGGTCTGTGTTCACCACCTTTCTGAGTATGGAAAGGGGTGCTCCGCTGCTCATGGCACTTATCCCTGAGGCTCGAGATTTTGCGGAGTGAGCGCTGGTTGGAGTGATGCTGGGCGGGTTTTTTTTGGGGGGGGGCGGGGAGGGACAGGCAGGGACGGGAGGAAGGGTCAGACTCCAGGTGTTTTTCAAATAAAGTTCTTAGGCAGTCTGTTTTGTCAAGCAACAACTGACCTTAAAAACTTGAGGGGCCTCCGGATGTGTCTAGAGAACAAAACGGAGTCTCTCGTGTCCAGCAGGGGCCTGTGTCAAGTAATGACACAGCAGTTAAACTTACTACAACCGGGAGTTATCGCTAGGACCAGTGGTCAGCTGACACCAAGAATTGATAATGAGCAGAACCAAAGGAAGTCTCCAGGGGCCCAAGACCTATTAAATCCCTTTAAAAGGGGGAGGATTTTGTCAGCAAACTGTCAGATTCGATTCTTCAGACCTGACCCCTCTATGTCTGACCACTTCAAAAAGGCAACTGCCTCCCAAGGCTGTGCAGAATTCATCTCCACACAGAACTAAGATCCTTCACTGCTTGAACATAATAAGCAGTAAGTGCTGAGAGCTGACCAGACCAGACAGAGGCCCTATCTCAACTGTGTGCCCCAGACTAATTAGCATTTAGTTCATTAACTTCCTACAGCTTTTCATTATCTTGTTTGTTGTATGGTTTGTCTTATGCTCTCCTCTGTGTGCTGTGTAAGAAGCCAAGTGTAATCAATCACATGGTGAGATATTGAGTTTGGAATCCGGAACCTGCTTTATAATTGTGATTTAACTTTGCTTTATGATTGAATAAAGCTGACATTGTGGAAAGACACATCCCGTGTGTGTGCATTCATAGCATGCTGATGATAGTGGCTGTCAGTTAAGCCTCCACCTCTTGATTTCAGCTCAGGTCTTGATCTCAGGATGGTGAGTTCAAGCCCAAGGCTCCCAGTGTGGAGACTACTTAAAAAACAAACAACAAAGTAAACTTTGAAGTAGGATACAAATTCAATAATACTTAAGGAGTGGTTCTAGCTGCTGAAACCAAAAGGAGTGTTCTTTCCCCATCTGTTGAAATGGGAGTAGGTTAGGTATCCAGAGCAGAAATTCTCAAATTTAAGACGCATTAAAATCCCCAAGAAGATTTGCGTAATAGGGATGTCTAATTTCGGATTCTGTACGTCTAAGGTGGTGCCAGAGAACTTGTATTTCTGACAAGTTCCCAGATAATATTTGATGGGGAGAACAAAGGTAACAGAAACATAGAAAAAAGTTAAACTTCCTTCCAACTTAAAGCCCATTGACAAGTACTTGAGAGACAGGCAGAAGCATAGCTGCTTTGATGTTAATACTTTGCTGGTGGTGAAAGATAACCTTAGTTTAACATTAGCCTGAACTCCAGGATCCTGTAAGTCACCTTTAACTCAAAAATTCCTTTGGAAACTTCCTTTATCTCTATCCACCCCCACCAAGATATATGTTAGCAATCATCCTCCAAGCATATCGCTCACTGATACATATCTAAAGGGTCTCATGACTAAGGTTTTACTGGACAATATAGTAAATGACATTTTCCTAACAACAGCTAGCCTCTCTAGGTCTTTGGAAGCCTTGCTTCCAAATTCCTGAAAGACTTAAACTATCCCTAACTCCCTCCAAACTTGAAAGTATATAATCAGCCACATCTCATAACCCCAGTACAACTCTTTCTGCCAACAAGTCCTGTCCCTGTGCTTTAATAAAACCATTTTTTTCCACCAAAGACATTTCAAGAATTCTTTCTTGACTGTTTGCTGCCAAACCCTAACATTTTTCACATCAATATTATTGATGCTGGTCCTATAACTCACTTTGGGAAGTAGAGGCAGCCACCATTTCTTAGATCCCACAAGTGTCTCAGCACTTTGAGAAGTATATATAAAACAAAACACAAGTGGAAGAGGAGCAGGACTAAAATGGAAGCTGAATTAAATGATGAAGTTTAACGAGGTAGGAATATTATATAATAAAAGTGCCTGTTGTAGAAAAAACTAAATGATGATTTAAGCAAGTTGAGAAAGGGTCAGCCTGGGGAAGAGAAAAGGATTCTTAATATTACCCTCAAAAGTACAGTGGATTTGATCACACCAGTCAGAATGGCTAAAATTAACAAGTCAGGAAATGACAGATGCTGGCGAGGATGTGGAGAAAGGGGAACCCTCCTACACTGTTGGTGGGAATGCAAGCTGGTGCAACCACTCTGGAAAACAGCATGGAGGTTCCTCAAAAAGTTGAAAATAGAACTACCCTA
>PISX010030987.1:0-17993 GCA_004024625.1 Mellivora capensis
TTTTTTTTTTTAAAGATTTTATTTATTTAATTGTCAGAGAGAGAGTGAGCGAACACAGGCAGACAGAGTAGCAGGCAGAGGCAGAGGGAGAAGCAGGCTCCCTGCCGAGCAAGGAGCCCGATGTGGGACTCGATCCCAGGACGCTGGGATCATGACCTGAGCTGAAGGCAGCCGCTTAACCAACTGAGCCACCCAGGCGAGCCATTCTTAAGAATTATTCGTACCTAACATAATCTCGACAGTTAAGACTTCAAGCCATCTGAGTTGTGAGGAACCAGGGAGTTGCTGGGGGTGGAAGACTGCCTATTTGCGAACTTGTTTAACTTAAGAGGGAAGTTGGGGGCTGACTGAATTCTTCCTGCGGTGCTTCTGTTGCTGGGCACCTATCTCTCTTTGTTTCTTGTCTGAGACAGTAAACAGAGGGTAGTGGTTGCACAAGCATCCAGTTCTTTTGTGATAGCTTGGGAGCTTCTTGCAAGGAGTTTTGAACAGGTTGCAAAAAGGAGACTATTGTTGAATAAAACAAAACAGAACAAAACAAAACAACAAAAAACCACCACACACACACAAAACCACAAAAAAACCCCTCAAAAAAACAAATTAAAACAAACATGAAAAAACAAAAAACCTTTCCTGTTTTAGCTTGTTAGTTTTTTTCTAAGCCTTTTTGTGCCTTACCTATCAGCAAGTTAGAACCTTGACAGTTTCTGCAGTAATAAACTGCTGGGTAGGATTGAAACTTGTACACTTGGTGATTTTTTAGGCAGTTCTTACCTGTACTCAATAAATTTCAGCTTCATTTGGACATATTTTTTGCAGTTGCTAGACGTCAGGCATGCTCTGGAAGTCACATATTAAAATAGCTCTGTACTCTTAATGTTTTAGAGCAAAGGTTGAAAATTCTCAGCATGAGAAGAAAACTAACAGACAAACCCAAAAGCAGTTGTAGTGTAGAGGAAAGAGAACTGAAGGAAAAAGTAGAAGACCTGAATTATTTTCCTAGAGACGACTTAAGACCTTTAGCTTCCCCAAACATGGAAAGATCATGATGTATTTCCTGTCTGTAAAGCAGAATAGAATGCAGTTTTTCAGAAATCTCACAAGACTCCATGTATGTTGAAATTAAAATAAATATTTCTAGATAGTATGATCACAGAATTTGGCATGAACTCATGGAAGCCACTCTCTCCCCATCTCAGCTTTGTTCATGTCCTGACAAATTTGAGTCTGCCTGGAGGGGAATCTACAGCTATCTTGGCTCTGTTGCCATCTGGCTTTTGCCTCTGGGCAAGACATTTCTCTTGCCCTTAGCCTCCTTATCAGTACAATGCAAGACAGTTTATGCATTACATTTTAAGGTGCTTTTGGATACATGATTTCATAATAGCACCATGAGGTAGGTGAAGAGGAATGTGGTCAAAGAGTAAAGCAAACATTTTTTTAAAAAATTAAGGTATGATTGACCTATAACATTGTATTAGTTACAGGTGTACAACATAATGATTTGATATTTGTATACACTATGAAATAATCACAATATGTGTAGTTACCACCAGTCACTGTAAGGTTACAATATTTTTTCTCCTGAGGAGAACTCTTGGGATTTACTCTCTTGGCAACTTTAAGATATGCACTACAGTATTTTTGACCATAGTCATCAGGCTGTCTATTATATCCCCACAACTTATGTATTTTATAATTGGAAGTTTCTACCTCTTGATCCCCTTCACTGTTGTGCCCCAAACCCATCCTTCCTCTGTTTTAGCAACTGCCATTCTCTGAACTTATGAGTTTTCTTTTAGTTTTTTTTTTTATTCATTTGTTTTGTTCTTTGGATTCCAAATATATGGTATTTGTCATACTCTGTCTGACTCATCTCACTTAGTGTAATTCCCTCAAAGTCCATCCATGTTGTCACAAGTGAGAAAATTTTATTCTTTTTTATGGCTGAATAGTATTCAATAGTGTGTGTGTGTGTGTGTGTGTGTGTGTGTATCACATCTTCTTTATTCATTCTTCAATGGACACCTAGGTTGTTTCCATATCTTAGCTATTAGGATAATGAAGCAGTGAACATAATGAACGGATCATTTGAATTAGTGCTTTCATTTTCAGAACTGCTGGATTACATGGTAGTTCTATTTTTAATTTTTTGAAGAATTGTGTTACTGTTTTCCATTGTGGTTGCACCACAATGGAAATTCCCACCAACAGTGCAGAAGGATCCTTTTTCTCCACATCGTTGCCAACACTTGTTATTTCTTGTCTTTTTGATGATAGTCCTTCTAACAGGTGTGAGGTGGTATCTCCCTGTGGTTTTGAGTTGTGTTTCCCTGGTGATTAGTGATGTTGAACATCTTTTTATGTACCTGTTGGGCAGCTGTATGTCTTCTTTGGAAAAACATTTATTTAGTTCCTCTGTCTGTTTTCTAATTAAATTTTTTTGCTAGAGTTTTATGAGTTCTTCTATATTTTGGTTATTAACCCCTTAACATATGTATATGATTTGCAAATATTTTCATTCATTCAGTAGGTTGCCTTTTAATTTTGTTGATAGTTTTGTTTGCCATTCAGAAACTTTTTAGTTTGATGTAGAGAATATAGACAGTACACTTGACATTGGTCTTGGTGATGATTTTTTTTTTACCCCAGCTCCAAAAACAAAGGCAACAAAAGCAAAAATAAACACATGAGAGTTGAAACATGTTGTCCAGGGTCGGAAGGCGAACGGGACTACAACTTACATTTACTTTCCAAATTCAGTTCTTCAGCTCCACTGCTTTCCTGGGGTTTATGATAAACAATAAGGATATGACATTGGGTAATGGACAAAAATATGCAAATAAATGGAATACTTTATTGCTTGTTATTTGAGTAAATATTCATTTGAATGTTGCTATTATGCTTCCAAATGTGTAATTGTTTTATTATTGAAAACATTAGCACTTTTCGAAGGAAGGCTTTAAATATCTGATAAACATAGCAAATATTGAATAATGTGAAGTGTTTTAATGAGTTTCTATTGACTTTAGTTTGCAAATTATGGTAATGTAGTAAAAGAAGGGATTTCTTGTTAGCAGGACTGACAGGAGTACAGCGTGTGTGTGTGTGTGTGTGTGTGTGTGTGTGTGTAAAACATGTATAACTACGTTTACCAGCTCCTCAGATGTTGTTACTGAATACTATACACAGTTTGTAAATAAATGTTAAGAAAATAAAGCCAGTAATAAAATACTTTTTCATGTCAAATAAAATGTATACTTAGGAAAAAAATGCATACTTAGGTGTGCTGTTTGAGATAAGTTTTCAGCCTATCTCAAGATGTTGTAGATCATGAGTAATTTAACATTATTTAGCACTCCTGTTGCACAGTTAAACATTATCTATGGTTGAATGGATAAATGAAATGCAGTGCACATAAAGTATGTTTTCTTTCTTCCCTTTTTTTCTAAATGAGAGTTCCATCGAATCCTCTCTAAGATATTAAAAGTCCTTCTCTGATCTGAATAAATATTTTCTTTCCAGGCAGGTCATATATTATAGTTTGTTTAACAAAATAAAAGCTTGTGGCAGAGACATATGAAATGCAGAAAATGGTAAAATAGCAGTGGACATTGCTCTCTAGGGCAGGTGTAGAGTGTTATTTTAGCAGTAAACCCCTCCTTATTAAAGTCTCTGTCACAGGGCTTTAGAAACAGCTGATATTCTTTTGAACCAAAGTGGCCATAAAAACTACATCCTCACTTCTTTGCCTTGATCATGGGCTGAGATACTTTAGTAGTGAGATGCTAACTTTCTTGTTTTCAGCTTTGTCAAATTCATAATATAATGAATACCAAGTAAATGAAAAACTGAATTTGAACTGTGCTTTAAAAAAAGGAATTTTATACCCCTTATTTTTCAGACTTACTCATTTTTTAATTTGAGGATTAAAGATAGTATTGAAATCTAACAAGGGGGATGGACAATTGGAAAAATAATACATTAAGCAATAATGTATATAGAAAATACTAAAGGTAGGATGAATTAACTTGAATAAAGGCCATTATCTTTTCTTAAGATGGCCTTTTCCTAGTTTGTTATTGCATATCAGACCTCCTGCCTCTTATCTATCTATCTGCTCAATTATATCCCATAAGCATTAGCTACAAGCTATAATTTTCCTGAAGCAGCTCATTCATCATAAAGCTTCCATGGTCAACAAAACAGGGCAGGAAGTGGGTTCCAGAATTGCCTCTGAGTAAAGTTCATGGTCTTCAGGTTGATACTTAAGGTTTGAAGACCTACCTTTGAAACATTGTATACCTCTTTCCTCATTGTATCCTTGTGTTCCCTCCTTGCAGGCTCCTGGGTCCCAGATTCAGTGGCCTCGCACTCTCCCACATCTGTGTTTTTGCTTCCTTTGTTTCCTCTGGAGTTGAGACTGCAAAGATTCCAGTCAGTCATTAGAATTTTTTCCTCCTTCTGTGACCCACCTCAGATGAGTGTATAATACCACGATGGGTGAGAGCCTGGGCATTGAAGTTAGACACACCCAGTTGGAATTGGAGTTCTGTCATAAGTGAGTGAGAATAGGAGCAAGAACCTTGAACTTTGGAAACCTCAATTTCCTCATCTGTAAAATGAGCATAGTGATAACTTTATGAATTTATTGTAAAAATTAAATAAAACAATATATGTAAAGCATATATGATCACAGTGCCTGGCATTTATTAGGCACTCAGTAAGATACTATTAAACACCTCCTCCTCTATGATGTTTCTCTGTTTTCCTACACCTACACAGCAATTAGTGCTCCCTGTGCTGGACCCTAACCTCTTATATGCTTATTCTGTATCACTTGCCACGTTCTATTCTTTTTTTTTTCCTTGAAGTTTCTCTCTGCTAGGTTTTTCACAAATGTCACTGAATAAGTTGAGTTGCTACAACAGTGTACTTAATGACAGTGGTTTTTCAATTATTTCATTATTAAAAAATGAGGGATTTTAGATAATTAATGGCCCTAGGTTACACCCCAAACTCAAGAATCATATTTTTATAGTACAATAACTGGAAATTGAGCTGAAAATAAAAAAGAATTGAAGGCCAGATGCTTAAATTAGAAAGAGCTGAGAGGTCTGTAGAGATCAAATAGTAGACAGGAAGTCATTCAACTTGCACACATGTCAGGGGTGTTTGGACTTTGGCATCACTGGTTTGAGCTGCATCCTTTTTAAAGTCACAAGGAATGGGGCTCCTGGGTGGCTCAGTGGGTTAAAGCCTCTGCTTTTGGCTCAGGTTATGATCTTAGAGTCCCGGGATCAAACTCTCCCCTCTCTGTCTGCCTCTCTGCCTACTTGTGATGTCTTTCTCTTTCTCTCTCTCTCTCTCTCTGTCAAATGAATGATAAAATCTTTGAAAAAAAATAAAAAATAGTCACAAGGATTTATTATAACCGATTTCTCTGTGTTTTAGATTCTCATTATAGCATATGAGCAAATGTTAACTTTCTATTAACCATAACTATTGGCTTACCTGAATCATTGAAATTGTAAAAAATTGAAAGTAAGGCAGCAGTTGGCCCCTGTGACCAGGAGAAGATGTAGTGAGTGCTCAGTGTCTGGCAGACCCTCTGTGCCTCTCCTCCTCCTCTTTACATGGATGTGGTTTCTCTCTAAATCCCCTTATCCCATGGGGAGTTTAGAGCCACCAGTCCTAGAACACAGTCAGAATTCTCCAGAATTCTTACCTTGAAGTATTAAAGACAAGGAAAGCCATGAAAGTTTCTTTCCAACTTCACTTGTGTCACCCTCCCTACTTCTTTTTTTTTTTAAGATTTTATTTATTTATTTTTCAGAGACAGAGGGAGAGAGACCAAGCGAGCACAGGCAGACAGAGTGGCAGGCAGAGGGAGAAGCAGGCTCCCCACCGAGCAAGGAGCCCGATGTGGGACTCGATCCCAGGACGATGGGATCATGACCTGAGCCGAAGGCAGCCGCTCAACCAACTGAGCCACCCAGGCGTCCCGACCCTCCCTACTTCTACCTCATAAATATATGTCCTAATGTAACAGTGTTTTTTCTCCACTGAGGCAGCAGTGAGATAGTTTTGAAGACAGGACAAGATGTCAGGAGTGCTCCCCAGTTATGGTTCATACACTTGAGCTACAAAGCTTTAATACTCTTCCTAAAGGATCTCTTTAATCATGACCCTTCCCTGGTTTCCTTTCCCTCTCGAAAACAGTGAAAAGGGAGAAAAACTTTAGTTTTGCCCCCAGTTAAGGAGATTACAATTGGTAAGAGACTGAGGTTGAAAGTTGAGTTTCTGAGCAAAGTAGTTGACCAATATTCCAGTATTTACATATTGCTTTTTCTTCTTGTGTTGAGTGATCTCATGCAGACAGGAGAGTCATAACTTTTACTTGGTAGATTGTGAGAACTGTCTTACGAATGCCCTGTGACCTTTTCAGGACCCACTTTTAGTGTGATTCATTTTATGCCCCCACATAAGAGACTAATCTGTTACCGATGATTTTCTTTTTCTGGTTTTTAATTTCAGTCCTCTCTAGAGGGATTCCAAGAGTGCTTTTGATAAAGGCATGATTCTTTCTGTGAGTTAGGGGCACAGCCTATGTTCAAATAATGCCATTCGTCTCAAGCTTATAATTCTTTCCCTGGTAGAATATGAAAACACCACCTTGAGGAGAAAAGATAGCGGCTTCCATTATGGAAAGACTTTGAAACCGCCCCAGGCGAGCATTTGTGAAACCTGTTCAGAGCTCCTCTCTTCTGTCAGTGAAGAGCTGACTCAGATAAGAATTGGTCACAATTAAATTAGGCTTATGTGAGGGAATGTCAAGCTGGAGGGACTGTCCTGTATGCTCGCCATTGATTAGACCTGTGGAAATTCTTATCCTGAAGGGACTATGTGCCAGGATCTTGATGAACTCTGCGTATATTAAAAAGGAGAAGCGCTTACCACGGTAAAAGTCTGATGATGCCGCAGCGGGAGCATTAGACACAAAGCCATCTCTGTCATCTGCTTTGAATATCCCGGAGAGTTACCTTTGAATATCCCCGAGAGTTACCCATTTCCTCCTGTCCTGTGTGCGGGATCCATGTTCTGTTGATCTACAGACTTGTTTTTGTTAAAAAAAGGCACAAAGTCCCCGAATGCCTTCCTCCCCACTCAGACACTGAATGTATGCAAAATTCTCAAATGACTTGAAATTGAAGGTTACACTCCTTGAAGTTATTATTTAGGTTTAAGTAGTTGATTATGGTTTGCTTGACAGGCAGGAGAGTTTTGAAATGGATTGGATGATGGACAGGAGGTGATGTACTGCAGTTCCTGTGTACTTCCTGGGGCCTGAGTATGGTAACTGTTCACAATTATGTAGTCTGCAATAATTACTCTCTCACCCCTCAAAAAAAATTGTGGCTTCGCTAAAAATCTCAAATATTTTGCATTGTATGCCAGCATATAAATTTGATATAAAAAACATAAAGGCCCCGATCTTCAAGAAGGCCAGTGTTTTTTATTTTATTTTAAATTGTGATAAATAACATGTAGCATAAAATTTACCATTTTATCCATTCTTAAGTGTCGTGTTCAGTGGTGTTAAGCAGTGTTGAGTTCAGTAATGTTAAGTATATTCATAGTTTTCCAATTGTAGGCTAATGGTTTTGGGGAGGTCCTGGTACAGAATCCAGTGGACACACTGTACCATGTGAGTTGTGAATGTGAGGTAGGAAAAAAATTGTTTGGGATTGAAATTAAAGTTGAATCAATGGAGAAGGAAGGAGTAGTTAGAGCAACAAGGTCATTCCCAAATATCCAAAATGAAATAGACACAATTTGATATGTGTTGAATCATATGGGTATATGTTTTATATAATCTGTACATGAACTGTGACGGGCAAAATTACACAAATAATTTATTCATTTGCCTCACTTTTACTTAGTGGAAGGATTTTGATGGTCTAGACCAGAGCTAATTTTTTTTGTTTGCTTGTTTTTTGCCATTTTTTATAAACTCAAATAACCAGAGGTGCCTGGGTGGCTCAGTTAGTTGGGCGTATGACTCTTGATTTCAGTTCAGGTCAATATCTCAGGGTCCTGGAATTGAGCCCTGCATCTGGCTCTGCACTCAATGGGGAGTCTGCTTGAGATGCTCTCTCTGTCTCTTTCCTCCTATCCCTGTTCTCTTTGTCTCTCTCAAATAAATAAATAAATAAATAAATCTTTTAAAAATAAAGTAAAATAACCCGTAACTACGTGGATGCAAAGCCAAGTAATCTTAAACTACCAAATAACATTTTCTGATTGCTTCCTAGTGGTGTGTGGAATCCAAGTAAACTCTTGAGTGGGAGAGGTAGGGTCATAAACTCTATGATGTTCATCAAAGATTCTATGAGAGTATGGTAAATAAGCATTCTCTTTGTACTTCCAGAAATTTATTTTAAAAATATAATGGTATTTTAACTGTTGTTTTTGGTCTGAAGTTTGTGTTCTCATCCTGGCCCTATTATTAGCTAGCCTGTGAGATGAGTACTGAGTTCTGAGTAGCATTGTTCAACCCTCCATGGCAAGACCACTGGACTGAACTACTTCTGAAATCCCTTCCTTTTCATTTCCCTAACTCTGGAAACACCAGCCTTCAAGTCACCTGAGATAACATAGCGATGCAGCAGGTCTGGCAATGGGGTGAGCGCTCCTTCTACATTCACTATTATTCCCCATTCAATGAGCATTGATTGAAGGAATGGTTTTGATCTTGCAGATTACATGTGAGGCAAAGGGTAGGTTGATGCCTAAAATTCTGGTTAGGGATCTTTAATCTAAGTCATCTTTCACTAATCGTACTATTTGTTTTTTCACCTAAAAACACAGAAGAAATAGAAGGATGGTATTGTTACTCTCATGAGGTGGAGAACTAACTAGTTCTCTCTCTCCTTTCTTTCTGTTTATTTATGTGTTTATTTGAGAGAGAGAGAGAGAGAGAGAGAGAGCGTAGAATAAGGGCACAAGCAGGGAGGAGGAGCAGAGTGAGAAGAAAGCTCCCTGCTAAGCGAGCCGGACATGGGGCTCGATCCCCGGACCCCAGGACCCCGGGATCATGACCTGAGCCGAAGGCAGACGCTTAACTGACTGAGGCAGCCAGGCACCTCAGCATCTTTCTTTTTGACATGAAAGACAGAAGTTCTTTAAAACAGCAGTGAAGGCTAGTGGATTCTTGAAGCTCAGAACTTAAAGTGCTTGGCATACAGACTTTTCTGTTGCTAAATTCTTTATGAATCATGTTTACTCCTATCTGTTAGCATTTCCTAACAACATGGACACTGAAAAGCAGACTTTGGAGCTCACATTTGTAATAGCGAAATGACATTTGCTCATAGTGGTCAAACCACTAGGGCTTCTTTCTTTGGTTTACAAAAAAGGGGGCGGAAGTGGAAAAAGCTTGTTCAGCACAGCAGTAGAAATCTGTTTGAAAGGAAAATGCAGATCTGAACCCCTTAGATGGAATGGCTTGGTAAAGGTTAAACAAACCTTCTCTCGCTCTTGTGGGACTTCAAAATAAATTTCATCTACATTCTCGTCAGCTTCCCTGTACAGCTGTCCCTAAACATCTGCTGTGGATGCTCAGAATGGCTGCTTCCCCCTTTCACAGTTTACATATGCTTGTGTAAACTATTTATTTGTAATACATAATTAGTGGCAAAGTCTACTTGGTTCTTAACTACGTATACTCAGGGGTGGACTAGAGAAAATTCTGTGTATGTGGAATCAGAGGATTTGGTTTAAGGCTCATCGGAGTAACAATCACGTTTACTTGCCAGCAGCTGTGGATATTAAGGGGTGTTTAAAAATCTGTGTAGGTTCTTGTAGCTCGTGGCACAGCTCTGGGAGCTGTGATGCTTGGGCTCTCAATCCAGGGCGGGGTCTAGAGCTCTGCCTTGTACACCAGGCTGCAGAGGAAAATGATTCCCCCAAAGCCATGGAAGAGGTGAAAGACTGTTTGAATACTTGGGAGGCTGTGGTCTTAGTAGCCATGCAGAGAAAATTATGTAAACCTCTAGAGAAGTGGCCCTCTATTGACCTGCAAAGATCAATCTTGCGGGGTCTTGATTTTGTTGGCAGAATAAATGCTTCCGTAAAGAGTGAGATCCAAGTCAGGGTGGTGGAAAACTGGAGAACATTAGTCCTTGGGAGAAACAGGGATTCTAGCTGTCAGGGTGACTGATGGCCTTGCCACACGTTAATACTTCCTGGAGAAATCAAGTCACATGGCTCTACCATGGAAAGGTTTCTTCATTCTCTGTTGCAGATGGGGAGCTCACAATGTAGCCAGGGTCATATTGTGGGGGTAGAAGCCTTCCCAGCCCTAAAGGAGGGGAACCCAGTTCTTAGCACCAAATACCCACTGCTGATCTCCCTGGGCCTTATTTGGGGACCATCTCAGTGGCACCAGAGGAACTCTGAGCAGTGTCTTGGCTTGGACCATGCTCCTTGGGAAACACTTCTTTCTACATACTTGTCTCTGCCCTTCTCGAAAGAATTGCCCTAGTTTCTGTAATCTAGGCGCGACTTCAGCACTATTGACATTTTAGACTGGGCAATTCTTTGCTTGGGAGGCTCCCTTGTGCCTTATAGGATGTTTACCCGCATCCTATCAGCCTGTACCCACTAGATGCCAATAGTCACCCTCTCCTTATAGTGACAACACAAAATATCTGCAGACACTGCCAGATGTCCTCTGTTGGGGACAGTTGGGAATCACTGCTTTAGTTCTACACTTTTGGGGGGCAGAACAACAGCGGTGACCATAGGAGACAGTCCCTTCCTTCAGATAGTTTATACTCAGGTTGGAATCACAGATAGTAATCGAATAGTCTTGCTAAAATATAACTAAAATGGTAATAAGTGCAAGAAGGAAATGTTCCGGGTGCCCTAAGAACATATCACACGAGGCCACAGCTAGTCTTGGGGATCAGAGACATGTGCACCAAATGATACAGAAACTGGGATTACGGACCTTGTTTGTGTGTTTCTGTGAAAAGGAACCAGGAATGGGAAGAGGGAAGCTCAAGTGAAAGAGCAGGAGGGGAACACCTGATTTGAAAAGGCAAGTGTTGCTGGAAGGGAGAGTGGTTAGAGATGATGGGAAAGCAGACAGGGCCAAGTTTGGCAGAACCTTCTCCATGTTGACAGTTTTGGTCTTTGTTCTCCTGAAAACACAGGGAAGATGTTGCAGTGTCTCTGCAGGGTTAGGAGATCGCCAGGTTTTAGGTATGTGATGGGCTGGTTGTAGTAGAATGCTGTGGGAGGCCAAGCATGATGTGTCAGGCTTGTCAGGAGGTTGACGCTACAGGGCTCCTGTCATCTCTTCACAGATAGCCAGCACCTAGAGCTCAGTGACACCCTCCTTTTCCTCACTAGCCATGCACCTTGATCAACTCCACCTCCAGAAAGTCTGGGATCAGAACTCACCAAGTTCTTATATATTCATTTTCTTTTTGAACCTAGTACATTTGGCTTCTTTCTTGGGTCTGGCTTTCAGTTTCCAAAAGGATATCGGGATTCCAAGAAGGAGGATGGGGGGAGTACCTTGGGAAGCCACCTCATGAGCCACACCCACCACACTGGCTTCTAACTCAGTCACAGTTGCTGTGTGTAGGAGTAGTCAGTCACAGAGGTGCGGAAAGTCCGTCGGCATCTCAGACTGAGCTCACTTGATCAGCGTCGTCTGGGCGGGCTTGGCAGGTATTCTTTGGAGATGAATAGGCTCTGGCTTTGGCATTGGACTTTTCTCTGTGGCAGCACCTCTCAGGGCCAGAGCTCTCGTTAGGTGGGCCCTGATGCACTGAGTGGTCTCCCACTTAATCCATTTAGGGCTGCTTTGGGAGAGGAAGCTTGTTCTTGGACCTTGTAGAAAGAGCTCAGGGTGGTTATGCTGAGAATTACTAACTCCTCGGAGGTTCTTTGATCACTCCTTCATCCTATATCCACAGAAATGTCTCTGAATGTCTTTTGCCCCTCTCAAGAAATATGTTTTCTTAGGTGAACATCGAGACCCCACTGAGGTCTGCTCACCAGTTCTTGTTGACCTGCTCTCAGGAGTAGACCTGTGTGTAGCCCCCTGTGGGATTGAACCTGCGACCCTGGTCTCATTAGCACAGGGTACTAATCCAGGCCATGTCAGCATAAACCCATCAGTCAATAATAAACAGCCATAATGGGGAGTGTGGGAGAGCTGAAGGAACCCAATTTGCATTTTTGCCTTGTTTGCTAAGACACAGTTGTCAGCGATGGCGATGTGAGGAGACATGACTGACAAGATTTCTGGGCTGTCAGCAAACTTCCAGACTGCATTTCTTGACCCACATGTGAGCTCTTGGAAATCCTGACAACGCTTATTGTTGCCTAGCCCCAAATAATCTTCTTTACTTCTTCCTGTAATGTAATTCCTACCTCTTTCCATAGTGTGTTCCTCTTCCGAATGTCAGACTGTTTTGTTCTCTCCTCTCCTTTTTGAATTTATCAGGATCGCTGCCCGAGATACTTTCTTCAGTTCTCACCAATTTCCTGATCTATTGTTTCCTTCTCTCTTGCACACCTATCCCTTGTATTCTTTTCCCCCATCCTTATCTGCCCTTTGCTCAGCCTTCACGAGGTGACCCATCAGCATTAGCCTGTTGTACAGAGACATTCAGCCAAGCAGAGACATTTCCAGAACGGCCATCTGGAGCTTGTGGTCCACTTTGTCCAGAGTAAGACCTGGTCCCACGTGTAACCTTGGAGAAATTTGGAATTGAATTATATTCTCCCAAAAGTCATCTGCAGTCTTGAGGATGGTTTGGTCATTTATCACATCTTCCTTTGGCTGTTCAGCTCTTCCGGAAAAGGGACGCCTGATACATCCTTTCCCTCGTTTAGGTCCTGGAGCTCTGTGTACAGTCCCCCCACCACAGCCCTTTCACAAATGCATTCACTCCCTCTTGCCCTGACATTACCACCACTTACCAGAGCGGGAGAGGGAGGCTCCCCCTCATTCTTGACCTGATGCCTGGTTATATGGATTTAGAATTGCCTTAGGCTGGAAGGAGAATCACTTTTAAAGGAGAACGGCCATCGGCCATCGGGTTGGCTAAAAGGTTGTTAACGTTTGGAAATAGGACAGGCTGAGGGGACTTAGCACAGCAGTAAATGTGGATTGTATCAGAAAGTAGCAAGCAGAGGGCAGCTTTTCCCCCTCACCTGAATTCTGCCCTCCTAACTCTTGGATTGACCACTGTTTAAAGACATTGTTCTGTTTGGGTTTTGTTTGGGTTTTGTTCTCTTTCAGGCAGTTTTTCCATAGTAAGTACAGTTATTCGGAAAAGGTTTGTTCCCCCCCCCCCATTGCTTTTCTTTTCTTTTTCTTTCTTTCCTTTTTCTTTCTTTCTTTCTTTTTTTTTTTCCCCCCCAAGAAATCTTGAGCATAAGTGAATACTAATGTATTTACCCTTTGGTTTCTGTCAGGAAGGCCCACCAGAGAAAAATTGAAATCATGCAGTTTTCTGGAACATTTTCTTAGACAGCCAAGCATAGGAGCAAATTATATCCTCTCCATACATTTTTTTTTTCTTTTACCCCATGATGAATTTCTTTCTCCAGAGGGAGAAATGATTTTTTAAAAGGCTTGAACAACATGCTAATCTTTCCTTCTGATAGCCCCTGGTTGAATTACCCCTGAATTTGAAGCATTTACTGATGAAATGATACTTGACATTAACCAGTGTTGTATGGAAATATTTCTAGCACCTGGGGAGAAAATAAAGGAGGGTATTCATAACACTGCCGCTGTGTGGCTGAATCTTCCATTTTTTTCTCAGAACCACTGTGAATTATACTCGCTTCATGCTGATTGACTTTTCTCCTGAGAGACACTTTTAGACAATGGAAAGATTTGCACCACTGGAAAAAAATTAGAATTTATAGTATTATAGTAAAGAAAGAAGTTGGGTTTGGGTAATGGTCTGCTTGGCTGGTTGGCAGAACCAACTGGAGGCTTTGGTTTGGGATTTTTGTCCTTGTTTAGACTGACAGGAGGTAATATATCTTTGTCGATGAAATGCTCTTTTTGCTTGTAAAGCTCTGCTTAGAATTGGGGCTCAAGCAGTCAAGCAGGATTTTCCAGGGAGGAGTGAAAAATGAACTTGGTTTTAGGTTTTACATCTCAAGAGTATTTTGGATTTGGGAAACTGCTTTTCACCGTTGACCTTAGTGAAAAAAGATAACAAAAACTACGAGACCATATGGGTAATTATTTAACATTAATAACATTCTTCCCCTCATGCCTCATGTTGGTCTTTGTTATTTATAGTTCTTGAAACTTCTGGGGGTTTTGTTTAAAGATTTTATTTTTAAGTAATCTCTCTGCCCAGTGTGGGGCTGGAGCTCACAACCCCAAGATCAAGAGTCACACGCTGCACTGAGTCAGCCAGGAACCTGTTTGTTTATCTTTTTAACAAGAAAAGAGAAAAGCATAACCAGCTACGGAACAGTTGTCTCATTCTTCAGTTCGAACATGGAGATGTGTTTATATAACAAGTATTCTTCAGGGATAACTCCCAGCTTAGTTGAAATGAGAATCCATACCCAGTGATACGGTGTAGGAAGAATAATGAAGTCGTCTGAAGAATCCTGGGGTTACATCCCACCTCCGAAGCTTTCCAGGCAGCCGTTTGACCTGCCTGGGCCACAGCGTCTAGCTTGGACCCAATCAGTGGCTCCATAGCTGTATTCCAGAAAATACTTTCTTCTCCTGCAGGTGGCTATTGCGAGGGCTGGGGGGTAGGGAGGAAATTCGTGATGAAATAGATTTTAGAAATTGCACATGTTATTATACACCTTAGAATCACAATTCACATAGTATATTTTTGTGTGCAACAGGTATTCACTGAGTCCTGACCATGTGCCAGGGAACTTCACTTCTGCTAGTGGAGGTAGACTGCAGACGCCGTGCTTTCATAAGGAGGCAACAGGGTGGGGTAAATTATTAGAGGTGACTAAGGACGGGACAGGAAGAACGTTTCTTTTGGAGCATACAGAAGGCTCCAGGAAGTTCTAAAGTGACAAATCTGTTTACTTTTATTCAACCTGCATTTCCTAAAATGTTGCTTTAGTTGCACACATATTCCTATGTCATAAAGTAATGTGTCATGCAACATGGTTTGGGAAATGGTAGACCAGCTATTTACCCGGGGTGCATAAGTTTTATAATCATAATTCCTGATTTGTCCGACAGCTCATTTAGGTCTTCTCTCTGGAGCATGCTATGGAGTTACAGTGGGTGCTGACCGGACCGATTTTACTTTACAGACTTTCATCAGATTTTTGTCTTTTCTAAGCACTTTGTTAGAGAGGTACCATGAGAAGAAGAAGTAAGGGAGATTATTGTCCAGTATGTAATTTAAAAACACACATAAGTAACGTTATTTTTTTTTTAATTTTTAAAGATTTTATTTATTTTTTTATTAGAGATAGAGCGAGAGAGAGCATGAGTGGGTGCTGGGGGGACAGAGGGAGAGGGAGAAGCAGGCTCCCCACTGAGCAGGGAGCCCAACATGGGGCTCCATCCCAGGACCCCGGGATCATGACCTGAGCCGAAGGCAGACGCTTCACCGACTGAGCCACCCAGGCACCCCCATAAGTAACTTTAATACAAGGAAAAAAGTGCTATCTGAGAAGAACATATAGATAAAATAGAGACAAGTTCAGAGCAGTTGTTTTCAGAGTATGGTTGTGCCAGGACCAGCATCTCCTGGGAACTTGCTAGAATTATATAGTCTCTGCCAACTGATCCAGAAACTCTGGAATGGAGCCTAGCGCTACTGTGATTCTGATGTTCACTAAAACTTAATAATCACAGCTATCGGACTGGAGCTCACTTTGGGGCACCTGGGTGGCTCAGTTGGTTGAGCGACCAACTCTTGATTTTGGCTTGGGTCATGATCTCAGGGTCATGTGCGGGGCTCTGTGCTCAGCTTCAGAGTCTCACCTTCTCCCTCTCTCTCTACTCTCCCCCCAACTCATTCTCTCTCTCTCTCAAATAAAATCTTTTAAAAAAGGACTGGAGCTCACTTTTGAACAGAAATCTCTAGGATTGCTTCACACAGTAGGTGGCATTTGAGTTAAATCTGAGAAGATGAGTCACATTTGTGGAGATGAACAAGTAGAGACCTGTATTCTTAAATGAGGCAGCTGCAGTGAGTCGCATTCACAGAAGAGACCTGAGGTCCCATGTTTGCTTTTTCCCCCAGGCAAGCTGTGTGACCCTGTCCAAATCACTTAACCTTTCCCAATGTGTTCCGTCCACTTTACTTTTTGTCCCAATTTGTTGGCATATAATTCTTCGCAGTAGTCTCTTATGATCCTTTGCATTTCTGTGGTATCGGTTATAAAATCTCCTCTTTCAGTTTTAATTTTATTTATTTGAGTCCTCTCTCTTTTTTTTTTTTTTAAAGATTTTATTCATTTATTTGACAGGCAGAGATCACAAGCAGGCAGAGAGGCAGGCAGAGAGAGAGGAGGAAGCAGGCTCCCTGCTGAGCAGAGAGCCCGATGTTGGGCTTGATCCCAGGACCCCAGGATCATGAACTGAGCCGAAGGCAGAGGCTTTAACCCACTGAGCCACCCAGGCACCCCTGTTCCCTCCACTTCAAAATGAGGGTTTTGGACTAGATGACTTTACGATCCTTTTGACTGTAAAACTCAGTGAATTTACATGGCCCTGGTTCCGTATATCATGATATAATCTAAATAATGGCATGGCATGAATTATTTGTGACCTGAATGCCTAGTAGATTATCCTCTGCACTCTCTAGCTACAAAAGTTTGTATGAAGAAAACCACAGAGTAAACATTTTTTCTTCTCATCAGACAGCCATTAGCATCAGCCAGAGAGTAAAACTTTATCCCCAAATGTGTCATACAGTCTATAACTGATTTCAGGAGCAAGAACCCAGAACATAAAGTAGTGCCACGAGAATGGTAATTCGAGCAGTATCAGAATTGGTTGCTTTGGGAGATAGGGTTTGGCAGTACCTGGCTGTTCTGGGACTCATCAGGGCAAGGGGAAATCCTGCTAGAACCCCTCAGGAATTAAATGCCAGTAGTTCCCTAATGCGGCTCTAGTTTCCTGAGTTGTGAAATATTCCTTGCAGGTGTTGGAGTCAGCTACAGAGCTGTGGCCACAGCCCCTGACCCATGCCATCAGGCACACCCCTTTTGGGCGGGTGCGGGGGAGAGCGCGTCTGGGTTTCATGAAAGGGTGGCTTTCCTGCTAGGGTAAGGCTACCCCACAGAGGGTCTACCTCTTGACCCTTTATTCTTAGCCCAGTTTTCATTTGTTTTCCATTTTGTATCTCTTCTTCTGAACGCCTTCATAATTGTAATGTCAGTTAATTTTTTTTTAAAGATTTTATTTATTTATTTGACAGAGAGAAATCACAAGTAGTCAGAGAGGCAGGCAGAGAGAGAGGGGGAAGCAGGCCTCCCGCTGAGCAGAGAGCCCGATGTGGGGCTCCATCCCAGGACCTGAGATCATAACCAGAGCCGAAGGTGGAGGCTTAACCCACTGAGCCACTCAGGCGCCCCATAATGTCAGTTAATATTTATGTAACGTTTGCTGTGTACCAGACACACTTGTAAGCCTATAATGTGACAGTGGGAGCTCTTATAATCCCTAAGGTGAGACTTAAAAAGGTTTAAGTATTATCCCAATGTCACCCAGCCAGTCAGTGACAAAGCCTGGATTCAAGTCCGGTTTCTTTGAACTTTGGGTCTACTGTAGTAATCATTTGTTTCATTAAAGAAAAGACATCTTTTCCTTCACTTTTGATGTGCCTTTTGCTACTGGAAAAGGAACTATCAGAGGACACTGTAAACCCCCGCGATCCCTATCTTGTGACTCACAGATTTTGTTTTCTTCTCTAAAAACTGCCTTAGTTAATGATATTAAAAGCTAACAA
>PISX010030988.1:0-17996 GCA_004024625.1 Mellivora capensis
TTGTTTCCTGTCTTGCTGATTTTGGCCATTCTAACTGGTGTGAGGTGGTATCTCAATGTGGTTTTAATTTGAATCTCCCTGATGGCTAGTGATGATGAACATTTTTTCATGTGTCTGATAGCCATCTGTATGTCTTCATTGGAGAAGTGTCTATTCATATCTTCTGCCCATTTTTTGATGTGATTATCTGTTTTGCATTTGTTGAGTTTGAGAAGTTCTTTATAGATCCTGAATATCAACCTTTTGTCTGTACTGTCATTTGCAAATATCTTCTCCCATTCCGTGGGTTGCCTCTTTGTTTTGTTGACTGTCTCCTTTGCTGTGCAGAAGCTTTTGATCTTGATGAAGTCCCAAAAGTTCATTTTTGCTTTTGTTTCCTTTGCTTTTGGTGACTTAAAATTTCTATTTAAATTCAGTTTGTGTTAACACATAGTGCATTGTTGGTTTCAGAGGTGTAATTTAGTGATTCATCAGTTACATATAACAGCTAGTGCTCATTCCATCAAGTTCTTTTCTTAATGCCCATCAGCCAGTTACCACCCTCTCCCAGCCACTCCTAGTTTAAACACATAATTTTGAGTACAATTTCAGGGTTTTGATTGGGGAATGTTCCTCCTAGAATTCTACATTTATTAATTTATTTTTTCTCTCAAGACTATATTTGGAAAATCCTTTTGTAAAATTATGTTCAGTTAGCTAGCATAAAGTACATTGTTAGTTTTTTTTAACTTTATTTTTTCAGTATTCCAAGATTCATTGCTTATGCGTCACACCCAGTGCTCCACGTAATCCATGCCCTCCTTAATACCCACCACCAGGCTCACCGAATCCCCCACCCATCTCCCATCCAAAGCCCTCAATGTGTTTCTCAGAATCTGCAGTCTCTCAGGGTTCATCTCCTCCTCCAATTTCTCCCAACTTCTTTCTCCTAATGTCCTCCGTGTTTTTCCTTATCTCCACAAATAAGTGAAACCATGCCATTAGTTTCTGATGTAGTGGTCAACAATACATTATTTGCTTATAACACCCACTGCTCATGCGAACACATGTCCTCCATATTGCCCTTCACCGATTTACCCTATCCCCCCACCCCCACCCCTCTGAGATCCTGTTTGTTCCCCAGAGAAACATATTGATTTCTGATATTATTATTTGGGGCTTTCTCTTTTCTTTTTTGATAAATCTAGGCAGGCATTTCTCAATTTTATTTTATTTTTTTCCAAAGAAGCAGACCTTGGTTTTTTGTTCTGTTCTGTTGTTTTTGAGTTTTATATTATTTATTTCTCCTCTAGTCTTTACTATTTCCTTCCTATTTCTGTATTCAGGCTTTAGTGATTGCACTTTCTCTAGGTCTTTCAGGTGTAACATAAGGTGGTGTCTTTCAGATTTTTCTGCTTCTTGAAATCTTCCTGTATGCTGTGTGTTTCTGTCTTAGGACAACCTTAGCTGCAGAGAAATTAGGGGAAAGGGATACAGGTTTTATACTCATGTGTGTGTGTGTGTGTGTGTGTGTGTGTGTGTGTAATGTTCATAATCCACATCAACACCACACCTGGAGGGGGTTCCACTACTTCCCCATGTTGTAATTAACATTGATGATGTGAGCATTGTTTAAGAAAGTGCCCCACCCCCCATCAAGACATTTTCTTCCTTTGCTTTGAATTGTGGATGCCTCTGTGGTCTCCTGTCCAGCATGCACTTTATGCTGCTTCTAGCGAGTTTGCTGGATGGACCTATGATGCAGTGAGAGCAGCTGGGAGTCCTGTAAGGGCACACCTGATGAGCATCAGGATATTTTTGATTCACTGGTATTTAGGGACAGGAATAAACAACGTGAGTGATTCTGTTTTTTTGTGCATTTTAGTATAATTGTTTTCCCATTAGAACCCATTTTCAAAGTCAAAGAGTGAAGAGGTAAGCACAGAATCATGTGTGTAGAGAGGGTCCCTTAGGGAAAGTGTTCTCTGGAGAGGAATCACTAGATCCTGACAGGAAACCTGTCCATAACATTCATCTGCAACTGCTCCTGAGGCTTAAAGACAGAACTTGTGATTAGTGTGCACTCTCTGGTGGTCCAGATCCCCTCCTACAGTGAGGTTTGTGTCTGGGCTCACACTGATGTCCCCTCACTCTGTCCTTTGCACAGTAATACAGGACCGTGTCCTCGGCTCTCAGGCTGTTCATCTGCAGATACAGTGTATTCTTGCTGTTGTCTCTGGCGATGGTGAATTGGCCCTTTATAAAGTACGCATAGTATGTGCTACTTCCATCATAGCTAATATCTGCAGCCCCTTCCCTGGAGCCTGGAGGACCCAGTTCATTTCATAGCTACTGAAGGTGAATCCAGAGGCTGCACAGGAGAGTCTCAGTGATCCCCCAGTCTTCAAGAGGTCTCCCCTAGACTCCACGAGCTACACCTCACACTGGACACCTGCAGACACAAGACATCCTGGTCAGGAAACTGTCAAATGTCCATGGTTTCTTTTACTCATATCCACTCACATCCTCAACGTCTCTTGTTCACCATGAATTACCATTTAAAAGAGCAACAAGGAAAACCCAGCCAAGTACAAGATCTATAGTGAGTTGTCTGCGTTCTGTCTTGAGTACTGATTGGAAAACCTGGAAATCCTGGGCTGGGGCTCCCCTCACAGCTGCAGAGTCGGGTTTGGGCCGTTTTAAATCAGCAGATGGAGGACCCTATTTGCATGTTCTCTGACTATATATTTTTCTTGGGATCTATGTGACCATAGAGGGCAACGACTAGAAGAGATGTGGCTGCCTCTGTTTTGGTGGTATTGACCACTTTTGAGGAAAATATAATTTTTCATTATATAACTTTCCAGAGTATATACTTGACCGCCATGTGCTACTTTTTAAAAAAAAAATATTGACACAAATGTTGTGGGATAGGTGTCGTGTTATCCCATAATAAAATATAAAACTACACTTAGAATTTTAGAGGGTTTTGTGAGGTGTCCAAGAGCACCCAGGGGGTGAGAGTTAGCCTCAGTTTGTGGCCCTGTGCTCATCCCCACAGGACACACTGTCCCCTGAACCATGTGGAGGACAGAGTGTGCAGGCTGGTGAGGAATGTGGAACCCCTCCTGTAATGGGGACAGCATGATTTTACCTGCTCTAGAGTTTCCCTGAAATATAGAGAGAATTGGAGTTCATACAGATGTACTTTCTCACATTTTAATATCTGTATGTTACTCCTGACTCATCTCTGGGAGTGTTTGTAACAATTTTGATGAGTGTGCTTGACACAGAATGAACTGCACACATGCAGAGTGTGAGATAGGATAAATATTGGTGTCAGAATCAGCATTATGCAGAGTGAACAAATCAATTCTCCATAAAAATTCTTTCTTCATCCTCTTCTCACATAACTATGGGTTTTCCTCATGTTACTTAGTCTAGTTTAAATTTTTGAAGAATTTATATTTTATGTAACTTTATTTGTAGTACTTTTTTTTCTCTCTTCACAAATCCTCGAAATTCAAACATGTTGATATCTGTAGCAGGAAGAATCATTTATTTTAATATTTGGCAGTATTCCAAATAGTGAATATAGCATACTTTTATTTTTTAAGTGGTTGGTTGGGGTAGAGATTCTTTCCAATTTCTGAAACTACAGTATAGTGGCTTCTCACCCTGTCAATGTAGATATGGAGCTCAGAGAATATCTTATTTATGTGCTTACCACAACAACTGACCTGAAGAGGATGAAGAACAAATTTGCATCAATGTAGGAGTTTCTATTTCTTGTTGTTTTTGTTAATTATGTAAATGCCTTTGAAA
Organism: Mellivora capensis; assembly: GCA_004024625.1. Classification (NCBI taxonomy): domain Eukaryota; kingdom Metazoa; phylum Chordata; class Mammalia; order Carnivora; family Mustelidae; genus Mellivora; species Mellivora capensis. The sequence continues at coordinate 3,805 of PISX010030988.1, forward strand.
ACTCAACTTCAAACAGGAGAATATAATGAAAATACAAGTAGATCTAGGAATCCCCTGGGAAACCATGTCGCCCTGGATTCTTTTTTATTGGGAGGATTTTGATTACTGCTTCAATTTCCTTGCTGGTTATCAGAGTGTTTAGATTTTCTGTCGATTCGTGTTTCAGTTTTGGTTATTTATAAGTGTCCAGAAATGCACCCATTTTTCCAGATTGTGCTAACTTAATATGTAGTTGCTCATAATAAGTTCATAAAATTGTTGTTTACTTTCTTGTTAATTTTAACCATTCCAACTGGTGTAAGGTCATATCTCCATGTGCTTTTGATTTTAATCTCTCAGATGGCTAATGATTATGAACAATTATGCATTTGTCTGTTAGCCATTTGTATGTCTTCTTTGGAGAAGTGTCCGTTCATGTCTTCTGCCCATTTATGGACATGATTATCTGTTTTGTCTGTGTTGAGTTTGGGGAGTTCTCTATAGATCTTGGATATCAGCTCTTTGTCTATACCGTCATTTGCGAATATCTTCTCCCATTCCATGGGTTGCCTCTTTGTTTTGTTGACTGTTTCCTTTGCTGTGCAGAAGTTTTTATGAAGATGAAGTCCCGAAAGTTCATTTTGCTTTTGTTTCTTTTGCCTTTGGAGAAATGCCTTGAAAGAAGTTGCTGTGGCTGATGTAAAAAAGGTTACTGCCTATGTTCTATTCTAGAATTTTGATAGATTCCTGCATCACATTGAGACCTTTTATCCATTTCCAGTTTATCTTTGTGTATAGATTAGGAGAATGCCGAGTTTCATTCTTCTGTACTTAGTAGTTCAATTTTCCCAGCATGTGGATCTTGAGTGCACCCTGCTGATGTGACACCCCATGGTGTCCTGAGCACCTCAAGAGTACCGAACTGTCTGATCCTTCTATCCTAAGCACTCCCTGGTGCCCTGAGAGCCCCCTGGTGTTTTGAGTGACTCCTGGTGACTTGAGAACATTTTGGGGACCTGAGCTCCCTCTGATCAGAAGGCCTCCTGGGGCCTCAAGCACCCCTGCAGCCCAGCCAATCCTGTGTCCCTGCAGGAACATTTGTGTTTGGGCTTAAACCAAGTGCGTACACACTGCATACACACATAAAGTAACACACCGTTGTGTCCTCAGCTCTCAAGCTATTCATCTGCAGAATCAGCATGTTCTTGCTATTGTCTGAGGAGATGGTGAATTTCCCTTCCCAGTTTCTTCATAGTACATGTAACTGCCACCACTCATTATGGCTGAGACCCACTGGAGCCCTTCCATGGATCCTGGCAGACCCAAATCATGCCATAGTCACTGAAAGTGAATCCAGAGGCTGCACAGAAGAGTCTCAAGGACCCCTGGTCTTCTCTCGGTCTCTGTCAGATCTACAAACTGCACCTCACACTGGACACCTGCAGACACAAGACATCCTGGTAAGGAAAATGTCCTTCACTTACTGTTTTTCTTACTTATATCCACTTTCTTATTCAATGTCTCTTGTTCTCTGTAAATTACCACTTAAAAGAGTAACAAGGAAAACCCAGCCAAGAATAAACTCCATTATGAGCTGTCTGTGTTCTGTCCTGAGCACTGAATGAAAATCCTGGGAATCCCGAGACTGGGGCTCCCATCCTAGCTGCAAGCTCGGGGCTGGGCTGCTTTAATCAGCAGAGGGTGGACCCTATTAGCATGTCCCTTGACTATATAGCCAGCATGGTATCTATACTGACAGAGAGGACAGTAACCAGAGCAGGTGTGACTGCCTTTGATTTGGTGATACTGACAGGATTTGGGAAAAGATGAAGTTTAATTGTATGATTTTCAGAGTGCCTACTTGGTTTCCATTTACCAGTTTGATTTCACATAGTCACACATATTGGGGTTTAGGTATCACGATTCCCCTTAAAGTGACATGATCCTACACCCAGTATTGTGGAGGGTTTGTGAGGTGTCAAAGAACACTTTGGGGTGAGAGTGAGCCCAGGGATTTGGACCTGTGCTCCTCCCACAGGACCTACTACCCACCCTGAGTCCCCTGAAGGACAGAGTGCACAGGCTCATGGGGAACGTGGAATCCTGCCTGTAGTGAGGACAAGATGACTCTCTTTGTTCTAGAATTTATCAGAAATACAGAATCAGGGTGCATGCAGGTATTCTTTCAAGTCTTTAAGTTCTCACTATCTCTGTGTTCATCCCAAGTCATCTCTGGGATTATTTGTAATAGTTTTGGTGAGTGTACTTGACGCAGGATCAACTGCACAGAGGCAGAGAATGTGAGATGAGAAACATGGGTGTCAGAATCAACAGTATCCAGAGCAAGCAAATCAATTCTCCACAAAATTTCCTGTATTTTCTTTGGAATTATTCCTTCCTCATTCATTCTTTACTCTGTCCCCACATTACTATAGATCTTCATGTTCCTTACACTATCTTTAATTTTCTAGAATATATAATTTTGTAATTGTATCAAATGTACCTTTATTTCTAGGGCTTCTATTGCTGAGCCAAATACTTGGCAATACCCCCATATTTATTATGGTTTTTCTAATGGGGAGCTTTACAAAGATGACATAGAGCACAATATGTCAACTTTCAAGCTGATGATTGGGCTTGGGATTGTTCCCATGTTTCTGAATTTTATGTATGCATGTATATATGTATGTATGTATGTATGTATGTATGTATGTACGTATTTTAGTTACCATACAGTATATCATTAGATTTTGATGTAGTGTTTCTGTATTTAAATAAACTCACTACTCAGATTGGAGTTGCAAGAGCTCAAGAAATAAATGGAACAAACATCAGATCAACAAATTCATGCCAATATATTTCTTAATTGTGGTCATGAGACAAAAAATAAACTAATTCTCATGAGTGGCAACCACTCACAGGGGAAAAATAACCAGCATCTTGGCATATTGTGAATACAGATCCCTGATGACAAATAGTCACGAGGTTTAGATAGAATATTTAATGGATTTCTTGACATCACATGTGGTAAAGTCGTTATAGAATGAAGTTCACCAGGACAATGTCATTAAATTAATCCTTTCCACATGCATTCCTATACTGTAGGATGGGAACAAATCATGAAAAGCTTCCCCACACCCCCGTGGTTCTGGCAGGATGGGAGGGAGATGACTCAGAGCAGGAATGCATGGAGATCCATGCATCCGGTGTCCACCACAGAAGTAAGGAATTTATCTGCAGAGGAAGCCCTCAGAAGCAGCATCCTGAGGTCACAGGTGGAGCCCCATAGGATCTGGGAGAGGAACAGACATCGAAGGCTCAGATCTGTTGAGGGTCACACACACTTTTCACATGAATGAGAGCCTTAGTCTTCAGGGAACGGCAGGGAAACAGGAAGCTAAGGACACCCAGGGACCACTGGAGCTGTGGGAGGGGACAACTGGGAAGAACATAATGACTGTGTTCCCAGAGACAGGCAAGAATACATGGACTTCGTGCACTGTTGGAGGAGGGAAAGTGATACGGGCAGGCCTCCCCTGACCCAGGTTCCTGGGAGCACATGTGGCTAAGGCTACATCGTCAAGTCAGAGTCCTTGTAGTCTGAAGCCTTCCACCACATTTACGACTGTCACCTGAGTAGAGCAGAGGAGTGTACTGGAGAGTGGAAGTAGATTCTACATGGGGGAGCTCAAGGAGATCACAGTGCTGATCCTGGAACAGAAACAGGGAATCTTTAGAGGAATCTTAACTCTTGTGTGGCTGCAGCAGAGACACATTTCACTGCTGCTACCCAGACAGCCCCAGCTTTCCAGTGGAGCCAGGAAGAGAGATACATACCCCACAGCATAGGCCTCACAAAAGGAGGGTGTGATCACCTACAGGAAGCATAAAACATAGCAATATAATACCAAGTGTCCTGTGCATGTTAGACATTCATGAAACCCCACCATAATTCCAGGGGCTCCGTACTGTTAGGGAACCTCATTGTTCCACCTGCCCCTCTAATCTCTTGTGGTTCAAGTCCTGGGTGTGCAAGTTTGGCAACAGCAGCTCCATGTACAAATCATGTGGAAATTTGTCAAAGCTGGGTCACTTCACTGTATTTTGTAATTCAGAGCTGCTCCACTCTTCATGAGTGAATTTAACTCCCCCTAAACACCTGCACGACCAGGTATGTTCATGTGTAAAGGACATAAGAGGATGGCAGAGCTGTCAGATTTTGTCATTGCTCCAATCAGTGTCAAATCCCTGGGAGCATCGTGGGTGAACCCTCATCACTCCGTGACACATTTACACAAGTAACGCCTTCTCTTGTCCTGCAATGACACTTCACACCTATGTGACAGGGGCAGGTCACCCCCTTTAACCTGTGTCCTCATCATTGCACTCAGTAATTTAGATTAGTGCTCTGTGAAAGCCCTTCTCTTGGTATCTTCATGAAGAGAACTGTGGATGCATATCTTGTCTCCTGGCTCCCCTGTAGGTTGTTAATGTGAATTAAATAATAAATACACTACCTGCCTGATAGAGCGACTGAAGATCATGAGAAGTTGGCACATCCAGTTATGAGGACACATTTGGACCTTTGCTAGTCCAATTCGTGGACTGTAGAGTGGAGGAGACACCCACAGCATCCAGGTCCATGGGAGTCTCAAACACATGAGATGTTCTCTGGGCCCTTGATCTGCACAGATTGATGTGAATGTCCACCCTAGCTCCAGGGTCTGTATGGACCTGGATGGAGGCCAGCTGACGTCACTGCTTAGAGATTAGGAAATAAACAGGAGTGATCATATTTATATGAATACAGGTGGGTTCCTATGGTTTTCTCATCCCCAGTAACAAAACACCTGGCATGTGGGGTAACAGTTGTCTATGATGTGGACATTGTCAGTGACTACTCTGGCTTGATATTAGGATGTGTTCAAAGACCCATTTGGAAAAGGGTTGCATCAAAATCTGAGAGGAGAACACAGGCAGCAATCTCTTAGATACTCAACTGCAGCAACTTCTTGCAAGATGGGTCTCTAAAAGCCATGGAAACAATCAAAAAGGAACTTTGGGACTTCATCAAGATCAAAATCTTCTGCAATGTAAAGGAAACAGTCAACAAAACTAAAAGGCAACCTATGGAATGGGAGAAAATACTTGCAAATGACACTACAAACAAGGGGTTGATATCCAAGATCGAAAAAGAATTTACCAGACTCAACACCCAAAAACAAATAATCCAGTCAAGAAACAGAGAGAAGGCATGAATACACACTTTTCCAGAGAAGACATAAAAATGGTCAACAGACACATGAGAAAATGCTCCACATCTCTTGTCACCATGGAAATATAAATCAAAACTACAATGAGATATTAACTTATATGAGTTAGAAAGGCTAAAACTAATAAGACGGGGAACAAAAAATGTTGGAGAGGAGGTGGAGAAAGTGGAACCCTCTTACGCTCTTGGTGGGAACGCAAGCTGATACATCCACTTTGGAAAGGAGTGTTTAGGTTCCTCAAAAACTTAAAATAGAACTACCCTATGTCTCAGCAATTGCTCCACTAGGTATTTATCCCAAAGATACAGATGTAGTGAAAAAAGGGGCACATGCACCCCAATATTCATAGGATTAATGTCCAGTATAGTGAAACTGTGGAAGGAGATGAGATGTCCTTCCACATATGAATGGATAAAGAAGATATGGTTCATATATACAATGGAATATTACTCAGCCATCAGAAAGGATGAATACCTACCATTTCATCAACTTGGAGGGAACTCGAGTATGTTATGTCAAGTAGAATAAGTCAAGCAGAGAAAGATAATTATCCTATGCTTTCACTTCTATGTAGAACATAAGGAATAGTGAGGAGGACCACAGAGAAAGTCAATTATCATATGATTTCACTTACTTGTGGAGCATAAGGAATAACATGAAGGACATTAGGAGAGGGAAAGGAAGAGTGAATTGAGGAAAACTGGAGGGGGATATGAATCATGGGAGACTGTGGACTCTGATAAACAAACTGAGGGCTTTGGAGTGGAGAAGGGTGGATGGATGGGTGAGCCCGGTGGTGGGTATTAAGGAGCCCACTTATTGCATGGAGCACTGGATGTGGTGCAAAAACTGAATCTTGGAACATGAAAAATAAAATAAAATAAAATAACGAAATCAGAGATGGAGAAAAGTCATGAGAGACTCTGGATTCTGAGAAACAAACAAGGGTTACAGAAGTGGGGGGGGATGGGGCAGTAAGGTGATGGGTGTTAAGGGGGGCAGGTGATGCGATGAGCACTGGGTGTTATACAGAACTAATGAATCTTTGAACCATTCATCAAAAACTAATGATGTACTATATGTTGGCTAATTGAACAGAAAAAAAAGAATATATTTGTTTTTCAACATTTCCATAGCAATTCGGGGACTCTTTTGATTCTATACAAATTTTTGGATTATTTACTCCAGCTCTTTGAAAAATACTAGTGGAATTTTTATCGGAATGGCATTAAAAGTATAGATTCCTCTAGGCAGTATAGACATTTTAACAATGTTTATTCTTCCGATCCAAGAGCATGCAATGTTCTTCCATCTTTTTGTGTCTTCTTCAATTTCTTTCATGAGTGTTCTGTAGTTCCTCGAGTACAGATCCTTTACCTCTTTGGTTAGGTTTATTCCCAGGTATCGTATGGATCTTGGTGCTTTAGTAAATGGAAACAATTCTCTAATTTCCCGTTCTGTATTTTCATTGTTAGTGTATAAGAAAACCACTGATTTCTGTACATTGACTTTGTATCCTGCCACGTTACTGAATTGCTGTATGAGTTCTAGTACTTTGGGGGTGGAGTCTTTTCTGTTTTCCATACAAAAATAAAACTGGCGGCATCACGTTCCCTGATTTCAAGCTTCACTACAAAGCTGTGATCACCAAGACAGCATGGTTCTGGCATAAAAACAGACATATAGACCAGTGGAACAGAGCAGAGAGCCCAGATATGGACCCTCAACTCTATGGTCAAATAATCTTCGACAAAGCAGGAAAAAATATACAATGGAAAAAAGACAGTCTCTTCAATAAATGGTGCTGGGAAAATTGGACAGCTATATGTAGAAGAATGAAACTCGACCATTCTCTTACACCGTATACAAAGATAAACTCGAAATGGATAAAGGACCTCAATGTGAGACAGGAATCCATCAGAATCCTGGAGGAGAACATAGACAGTAACCTCCTTGATATCAGCCACAGTAACTTCTTTCAAGACTGACATTAAACATTAACTATACTGTGAGTATAGTTCAAGACAGACTGTACCAGGGCTGTTAATTCTCTTGCTTTGCATTGTTTTTTTTTAAGATTTTATTTATTTATTTGACAGACAGAGATCAGAAGTAGGCAGAGAGGCAGGCAGAGAGGTTCCCCGCTGAGCAGAGAGCCAGATGCGGGGCTCGATCCCAGGACCCTGGGATCATGACATGAGCTGGAGGTAGAGGCCTTAACCCACGGAGCCACCCAGGCGCCCCTTGCTTTGCATTGTCGATGCCTCTGTGGGCTCACATCCAGCACGCACTTTACACTGGTTTTGACAAGCTTGCACAATGAGCTGGGTGGTCCTGTAATGAACAGAGAGTGTAGCTGGGACTCCTGTAAGGTTCAGATGACATACATGCTTGACTTATTTCACTCAGCATCATCTCTTCCAGTCCCGTCCATGTTGCTACAAAAGTCGGGTATTCATCCTTTATGATGGAGGCATAATACTCCATAGTGTATATGGACCACATCTTCTTTAAGTCAAGCAGAGAAAGTCAATTATCATATGGTTTCACTTATTTGCGGAGCATAACAAATAACACGGAGGACATGGGGAGATGGAGAGGAGAAGGGAGTTGAGGGAAATGGGGGAGGAGATGAACCATGAAAGACTATGGACTCTGAAAAATAACCTGAGGGTTTTGAAGGGGCGGGGGGTGGGAGGTTGGGGGAGCCTGGTGGTGGGTATTATAGAGGGCACACATTGCATGGAGCACTGGGTGTGGTGTAAAACTATGAATTCTGTTACGCTGAAAAGAAATTAAAAAAATTTAAAAAAAGATGACATACATGGAGATATTTGCAATTCATTGGTATTTAGGAATAAGAACAAGCAAGTGTAAGTGACACTGCCTTTGTGCTTGTTAGTATAGTTGTTGTCCCAAATTTCTAATTCAGAGACTGAAGAGAAAGCACAGAATCATGTGTCCAGAGAGGCTTCCTTGGGGAAAAACCTCGCAGGCATGAAAGCCATAGACCCTAACAGGAATCCTGCCCATATCCTCCAGCTGCACCTGCTCCTGGGGCTTACAGACAGAACTGGTGAGTGGTGTGCACCCCCTGGTGGTCCAGATCCCGACCTAGAATGAGGTCTGTGTCTGGACTCACACTGATGTCCCTTCACTGTGTCTTTTGAACAGTAATACACAGCCCTGTCCTCGGCTCTCAGGCTGTACATCTGCAGATACAGCGTGTTCTTGCCGTTGTCTCTGGAGATGGTGAATCGGCCCTTCACAGAATCTGTGTAGTATGTGTAATTACTGCTGCTGCTAATACTTGCGACCCACTGCAGACACTTCCCTGGAGCCTGGCAGACCCAGTTCATCCAGTTGCTACTGAAGGTGAATCCAGAGGCTGCACAGGAGAGTCTCAGAGACACCACAGGCTTCACCAGTTCTCACCCAGAGTCCACCAGCTGCACCTCACACTGGACACCTGCAGACACAAGACATCCTGGACAGGAAACTGTCACACACCCACTGTTTCTCTCACTCGTATCCACTCTCATACTCAAGGTCTCTTATTCTCCATAAACTACCTTTTAAAAGACTAACAAAGAAAACCCAACCAAGCACAAACTCCATGGTGAGTTCTCTATTCTTTCCTGATTAGTGAGTGGGAACACCTGGAAATACCGTGGCTGGGTCGCCTCTCCCAGCTACTGGCTCCAGACTGGGTTGTTTTAATAAGCTGAGGGAGGACCCTATTTGCACGTTCTCTGACTATATATCCAGCTTGGGATCTAAGCTGATGGAGAGGGAAGTTACCAGAGCAGGTGTGACTGCTGTGACTTTGTGGCATTGACAGGATCTGGGAAAAATGATTTTATTTATTATATGATTTTCCAGAGTACACACTTGGCCTATAGTGCTCTTTTTACACATTCACCCACATCTTGGGTTTTGTTTCATGTTATGCTATAAATAGATTTGAACATACACCCAGAATATAGAGGTTATGAGGTGTCCAAGAGCATATGTGGGGTGCGATCCCCAGGAATTGGCTTGGGATCCTCCCCAAAGACCTGCTGTCCTCTAAATCACCTGAAGGACAGAGTGGGCAGGTTCATGAGGAAGGTGGAACCCCTGCTGTGATGGGAACAAGATGATTTTGCTTCTTTTAGATTTTCTGTAAAAATAGAGAGAATTACTGTTTGTGCAGTTCTATGTTCAAGTCTCTAACATTTCACTATCTCTACGTTCCTCCCAAGTCTCTGGGATTATCTGCAATAGCTGTGATACGTGTACTTGACACAGGATGACTGCACACGAGTAGAGAGTGTGATATGGTAAATCCTTCTGTCAGAATTAGCATTACCCAGAGCAAGCATATTATTTTTCCACAAAATTTCCTGTATTTTCTTTGCAATTCTTCCTTCCTCATTCCTTCTTCAATCTGTCCCCACATTACTATTGATCTTCATGTTACCTTACACTAGCTTTAATCTTCTAGAATATATAATTTTATAATTGTATGAAATGTACCTTTATTTCTAGGGCTTCTATTGCTGAATCAAATACTTGACAATACCACGATATTTATTATATATTTTTATGATGGGCAGCTTTCCAAGGATGACATAGAGCACAATATTTCCACTTTAAAAAAAATTTCTTTTTAGGGGCGCCTAGGTGGCTCAGTGGGTTGAGCCTCTGTCTTCGGCTCAGGTCATGGTCCCGGGATCCTGGGATCGAGCCCCGCGGGGGACTTCCTGCTCAGCGGGTAGTCTGCTCCCCCCACCCCGCCTGCCTGTATGCCTACTGTGATCTCTCTCTCTGTCAAATAAATTTTTAAAAAATTTCTTTTAGTGTTCCAGAATTCATTGTTTATGATCCACATCCAGTGCTCCAACCACTATGTGCCCTCCATAATACCCACCACCAGGCTCATCAAACCCACCACACTCTCCCCTCCAAAACCCTGTTTATTTCTCAGAGTCCAAAGTCTCTCATGGCTCATCTCCCCCTCTAAGTTCCCCCAATTCACTTTTCCTTTCCTTCTCCTAATGTCCTCTGTGTTATTCCTTATGCTCTGCAAGTAAGTGAAGCCATATGATAATTGACTCTCTCTGCTTGACTTATTACACTCAGCATAATATCCTCCAGTCCCGTCCATGTTGATACAAAAGGATTTTCATCCTTTATGATGGAAGCATAGTACTCCATTTTATATATAGACCACATATGCTTTATCCATTCATCTGCTGAAGGGGATCTTGGCCCTTTCCACAGTTTGGGGACAGTTGCCATTGCTACTATGAACATTGGAGTACAGATGGCCCTTCTTTTCACTACATTTGTATCTTTGGGGTAAATAAAAGTAGTGCAATTGTATGGTATGTAGGGAAGCACTATTTTGAATTTATTAAGGAATCTCCACACAGTTCTCCAAAGTGCTGGCACCAACTTGCATTCCCACCAAGGGTGTAAGATGGTTCCCTTTTCTCCACATCCTCTCCAACACTTGTTGTTTACTGTCTTGTTAATTTTGTCCATTCTAACTGGTGTGAGGCGGTATCTCAATGTGGTTTTAATTTGAATCTCCCTGATGGCTAATGATGATGAACATTTTTTCATGTTCCTGTTAGCCATTTGAATGTCTTCGTTGAAGAAGTGTCTTTTCATGTTTTCTGCCCTTTTTTGACATGATTATCTGTTTTGTGTGTGTTGAGTGTGAGGAGTTCTTTATAGATCCTGGATTTTTCATAGATCCTAGATAGATCCTTTAGAGATCCTAGATTCACAGTCCTTTGTGAATATCTTCTCCCATTCCATGGGTTGCCTCAGTGTTTTGTTGATTGTTTTCTTTTCTGTACAGAACCTTTTGATCTTGTTGAAGTCCGAAAAGTTCATTTTTGCATTTGTTTCCTTGGCCTTTGGATACATGTCATGAGAGAAGTTGCAGTGGCCATTGTCGAAGAAGTTACTCCCTATGTTCTTCTCTAGGATTCTGATAGATTCCTGCCTCACGTTGAGGTCTTTTATCCATTTCTTTTTTTTAAGATTTTATTTATTTATTTGACAAAGAGAGATCACAGTAGACAGGCAGGCAGAGAGAGAGAGAGAGAGAGAGAGAGGGAAGCAGGCTCCCTGCTGAGCAAAGAGCCCAATGCGTGACTCGATCCCAGGACCCTGAGATCATGACCTGAGCCGAAGGCAGTGGCCTAACCCACTGAGCCACCCAGGTGCCCTCTTTTATCCATTTCATGTTTATCTCTATATATGGTGTAAGAGAATGGTCAAGTGTCATTCTTCTACACATAGCTGTCCATTTTTTCCAGCACCATTTATTGAAGAGAATATCTTTTATGCACTCTATATTTTTCCTGCTCTGTTGAAGATTAGTTGACCATAGATTTGTGGGTACATAGCTGGGCTCTCTACTCTGTTCCACAGGCCTATGTGTCTGTTTATACGCAAGCACCATGCTGCCTTTGTGACAACAGCTTTGTAGAAAGTTTGAAATTAGGCAACATGATGCCTGAAGTGTCGTTTTTCTTTTTCAACATTTCTGTAGCAATTCCAGTGTTTTCTGGTTCCATACAAATTTTAGGATTGTTTGTTCAAGCACAAAATGATGAAAAACATCCCATGCTCATGGATTGGAAGAATAAACATTGTTAAAATATCTATACTGCCCAGAGCTATCTATACTTTCAGTGCCATCCTGATCAAAATTCCCTGGCATTTTTCAAAACAAGAACTTTGAATGACACTTTCGATCAGACTGATTTCTTATTTTATGTTTTAATTTTTAATTTAAACTCAGTTCATTTAACACATAGTGCATTACTGGTTTCAGATGTAGAATTTATTGATTCATCAGTTGCGTGTAACACTTAGTGCTCTTTCCATCAAGTGTCCTCCTTAATGCCCATCAGACAGTTACCACCCTCCCCCCAGCCACTCCTAATTTAAAACAAAATTTTGAGTATAATTTCAGGATTTGGATTGGGGAGTGTTCCTCCTAGAATTCTAGCTTTATTTATTTATTCATTCTCACAACATTATCTGCTTAAATTCCTTTTTAAATTATGTTCAGTTACCACCATATTTACATCATTCGTTTTTGATGCAGTGTTCAACAATTCATTATTTGTGTGTAACTCCCACTGCTCCTTTGGTCCTGTGCCCTCCTTATCCCCCATCCCCACGTTACCCTATCCCCTGACCCACACCCCTCCAAAACCCTGTTTGTTCCACAGAGAAACATTTTGATTTCTGATTTTATTTATTTGGGGCTTTCTCTTTTCTTTTTCATAAATGCAGGCAGAGGTTTCTCAATTTCATTTTATTTTTTTCCAAAGAACCAGAATTTGTTTTTTTTTTAATCTGTTCTGTTGTTTTTTGGTTTTTATATCATTTGTTTCTGCTCTAGTCTTTAGTATTTCCTTCCTTCTGCTGTATTTAGGTGGTAGTCATTGTACTTTCCCTAGCTCCTTCAAGTGTAATGTTAGGCGGTGTCTTTTAGATTTTTCTTGCTTCTTGAGGTCTTCCTGTGTGCTTTGTATTTCTGTCTAAGGACACCTTTGCTACAGAAAAATTAGAGGAAAGTGATGAAGATTTTATACTCTTGCGTGAGTGTGTGTGTGTGTGTGTGTGTGTGTGTGTGTGTGTGTCTGTGTCTGTGTGTTTAACGTTCAGGCTCCACATCCACCTCACACCAGTTAGAATGGCCAAAATGAGCAAGACAGGAAACTACACGTGTTGGAGAGGATATGGGGAAAGGGTAACCCTCTTACACTGTTGGTGGGAATGCAAGTTGGTGCCGCCACTTTGAAGAACAGTGTGGTGATTCCTCAAGAAATTAAAAATAGCACTTTCCTATGATTCTTCATTTGAGAAATAGTGGAAGCCTGTTCCTGGATCTTAATAATTGTAGTTTCAAGCCCGAGTCACTAGGTTTCCACGGAAATTGAGCGGTCCATCTTGAAGTGGGTGTTATTTGAATGTCCAAGCCGTAAAGTGGAGTATGTACAGTGATACTCCACCAGCCGATGGAAGAAATGATGGTGTCTGAAGAGATTCTGAAGACACAAGCCAGTCACATGATGTATTTTCCACATGCCTATGATCCCCTGTCCTGCTACACTGCTTTCTCTCTCCTAACCTACATATATGGTCGTGGGGAAAATACTAGTTACCCCAGAGTGGAAGAAAAAGTTGAACCTAGTTCACATTTGTTTCTGCGTGATATTCAGACACCAGTTAAATGTGGAACTTTTAAAAAAATTGAAATTAATATTTTTTTTAAAATTTCATTTATTTTTTAATTACTTTTTAAAATATTTATTTTATTTTTTTTACTATGATATGTTTTATTTGCGAAGAAATTACTTTTTTTAAAAATTAAACATTTAATGTCTTTTTATCCCCAGGGGTACAGGTCTGTGACTCTCCAGGTTTACACATTTCACAGCACTCATCATAGCACATACCCTCCCCAATGTCCATATCCCCACAACCCTCTCCCATCGCCACTCCCCTAAGCAACACTCAGTCTGTTTTTTGAGATGGAGTCTTTTGCAAATATCTTCTCCCATTCCGTGGGTTGCCTCTTTGTTTTGTTGACTGTCTCCTTTGCTGTGCAGAAGCTTTTGATCTTGATGAATCCCAAAAGTTCATTTTTGCTTTTGTTTCCTTTGCCTTTGGTGACATATCTTGAAAGAAATTGCTGTGGCTGATATCAAAGAGGTTACTGCCTATGTTCTCCTCTAGGATTCTGAAGGATTCCTGTCTCACATTGAGGTCCTTTATCCATTTCGAGTTTATCTTTGTATACGGTGTAAGAGAATGGTCCAGTTTCATTCTTCTACATATAGCTGTCCAATTTTCCCAGCACCATTTATTGAAGAGACTGTCTTTTTTCCACTGTATATTTTTTCCTGCTTTGTCGAAAATTATTTG
>PISX010030989.1:0-17982 GCA_004024625.1 Mellivora capensis
TGGGACGCCTGGGTGGCTCAGTTGGTTAAGCAGCTGCCTTCGGCTCAGGTCATGATCCCAGCGTCCTGGGATCGAGTCCCACATCGGGCTCGTTGCTCGGCAGGGAGCCTGCTTCTCCTTCTGCCTCTGCCTGCCACTCTATCTGCCTGTGTGCGCTCTCTCTCTCTCTCTCTTTCTGACAAATCAATAAATAAAAATCTTTAAAAAAAAAAAAAAAAAAATCATAGAAGTGGTGGAGGTAAAAAGCCCACACAACTTAGGGCAAGATACTTAATCAGGTTAATTCTTGGGTAAAAAGGTATCAATGTCTTCCTACTGCTTTTAGAGTGAAGTGAAGGACACAGTATCTTACAACCATTCAATGTAAACAGCAAGTCAAAACTTTTTATCAAATATGCTAAGTTTTAAGAAGGTAAACTGGAGGACAATTACGTACACGGATAAAATTATAATTATTAACTGTGGGGGCAGATAGGTGTGGCGAGGAGGGTGTGGAACAAGACTGCCATTGCTTGGATTTTAGAAGCAAAACAGAGATAGTTACCAGTATTTTAGTAGTGATGAAATAGGAAGGTTCTAAGGGGACACAGTTTGAGATGTGGACAAGAAGGAATTCATATGGAAATAAAAGCAAAAACAGAAATGAAAGAGAATTCTTCAGGGACAGCATATATCCGAAATTTCTTTTGGTTTAAGTTTCCTGAAAGTTTCTCCCACTGACTTCATACTTACCAACGTAATGTTACAGTGCAAAAAAACCCTACACTTGGGATAAGCAGTAAAAAGCAAATCTGGAATTTTCACCATAGCTCAAAGTGAAAACAGCTGCAACAAAGACATGCAGGGTGTCACTGCCTGGTAGAGTGACACATTAATAATAACGTTCAAATGAATAACATACTAATTCTTTTTTTTTTAAAGATTTTATTTATTTATTTGACAGACAGAGAACACAAGTAGGCAGAGAGGCAGGCAGAGAGAGGAAGGGAAGCAGACTCCCTGCTGAGCAGAGAGCCAGATGCAGGACTCGATCCCGGCACCCCGGGATCATGACCTGAGCCGAAGGCAGAGGCTTAACCCACTGAGCCACCCAGGCGCCCTAACATACTATTTCTAACACAATAACTTCCATTTATTTAAAGCTCTAGATTTTACAAAGTTATTTTACTAGTCTCAATATATATTGAGTACCATGGACTGGAATAAAAATAAAACACATTTTTGCCTTCAAAATGCTCAGAATCTGGTAACAAAGTATCATATAGCTTTTCTGTATGTTCAAACTATTTCATAATAAGAACAATGAACTGTGTAAATAATAATAAAGTTTGATATCAGGATAAGAGAAATATGCATAAGATAAACAGAACAAGATAGTGATTAGAGGACAGGAAGAAGTCTGGTATAATGGAATACTTTATGGCAAGTCTTGGTTTTTAGAAGTCAATTTTTAAAAAGATTTATTTATTTATTTTAGAGAGAAAGAGAGTACGCTCACAAGAGTGGGGGATGAGAGACTCTGAAGCAGACTCCCCACTGAGCCTGGAGCCTGACAAGAAGCTCCATCTCACAACCCTGAAATCATGACCTGAGCTGAAACCAAGAGTCAGACACTCAACTGACTAAGCCACCCAGGCACCCCCAGAGGTTAATTTTTTTTTAAAATTTATTTATTTGTCAGAGAGAGAGGGAGAGAGAGCGAGCGAGCACAGGCAGACAGAGTGGCAGGCAGAGGCAGAGGGAGAAGCAGGCTCCCTGCTGAGCAAGGAGCCCGATGTGGGACTCGATCCCAGGACGCTGGGATCATGACCTGAGCCGAAGGCAGCCGCTTAACCAACTGAGCCACCCAGGCATCCCCTTAGAGGTTAATTTTTTAAAAAATTACTTATTTATTTGACAGAGAGAGATTACAAGTAGGCAGAGAGGCAGGCGGCGGGGGGGGGGGCGATATGCTCCCTGCAGAGCACATAGCCCAACAGGGGGCTCGATCCCAGAACCCTGAGACCATTACACCAGCCGAAGGCAGTGGCCCAACCCACTGAGCCACGCAGCATGCGCCCCTAGAGGTTAATTTTTAAATTAAGTAACATTTGCAGGTAGCCAAGTTATCGTTTCTTTCTTTCTTTTTTTTAAAGATTTTCTTTATTTGACAGAGAGAGACACAACAAGAGAGGGAACACAAGTAGGGGGAGTGGCAGAGGGAGAAGCAGGCTTCCCGATGAGCAGGGAACACAATGCGGGGCTGGATCCCAGGTCATGACCTGAGCCGAAGGCAGATAGATGCTTATGACTGAGCCACCCAAGTGCCCCAAGGTTATCATTTTTTACACATCTTTCCAAAGATGTTCTAATGCATATATAAATAAAATTATCCTAGATCAATAAATAAAAGCTTTCCTGGTGTTAGGGGGAGGAGGCGCTGAATATCATTCTACCATGGAGTTATCCCATCATTTATTTAACCAGTCTCCTGCTGTACTGATGGGCATTTAAGTAATTTCCAATCTTTTGCCGTTATAAACTCTGCTTCAACAAATAATCCCATATATAAGTAACTTCACACATGTTAAGCAGGGTTTTGAAGAGGATCAAAATTTTGCCAAGGAAAAAACAGGGTAAGATATTATCAGTAGAGGGAACAACTCAGACAAAATCCCAAACATGTAAAATGGGAATTAGGTAGTTTGGTATTGTTGGAGTATAAAATCTGAGGAAGGATAGCAAAAGGGAATGAAGAAGGAAAAATATACTCAAGTCAGATAACTAAGACTTAATCCTGTAGTATTTTAACAAGGAGCCAAAAGAGATAAGATTTGTGCTTTAAAAAGACCACTCTAGGGGCGCCTGGGGGTGGTTGTCTTTAAGGGTCTGCCTGCAGCTCAGGTCATGATCCCAGGGTCCTGGGACTGAGCCCCACCTCAGGCTCCCTGCTCAACGGGAAACCTGCTTCTCCCTCTCCCACTCCCCCTGCTTGTCAAATAAATAAATAAATAAATAAATAAATAAAATTTTAAAAAATAAAAAAGACCACTCTATGGAAACAACCCAAATATTCATTAGCTGATGAATGGGTAAATAAAATGTGCCATATCCATACAATGGGATTATCCAGCAATAAAAAGGAATACAATACCAATAAATTCTACAACATGGATGAGCTTTTAAAACATACTAAGAAAAAGGAATGATTCATAAGAGGCCACATACTGCATGATTCCATTTATAGGAAACGTCTAGGAAAGGCAAACCTACAGAAACAGAAAGCAAGTTCGTGGTTACCTAAAGAGGGAGAGCAGGGGAGGTTAAGGACAAATGGAGAGAGACTACTAACAGATAATAGGTCTTTTGGGGAGGTGATGAAAATGTTCTAAAATTGTGGTGGTGACTGCACAAGTCTGAGAATATACTGAAAACCACTGAACAGTACATTTTAAGTGGATGATTATATAGTATGTGAATTATATCTCAATAAAACTGTCAAATTAAAAAATATTATTTTGATGGCTATGTAGAGAATGGGGTCAAGACTGGAACAAAAAAAATCTGTTAGGAAATTTAACAGTTTAGGGGGAAGACGATGAAGGTCTAAGCTTTGAGATATAAGATATGAGATATAAGCATTGAGATATAAGAATTATATCTCAATAAAACTGTCAAATTAAAAAATATTATTTTGATGGCTATGTAGAGAATGGGGTCAAGACTGGAACAAAAAAAATCTGTTAGGAAATTTAACAGTTTAGGGGGAAGACGATGAAGGTCTAAGCTAAGAGATGAATTCAACAGATATTTGGAAGGTAAGACAAACAATTCTTTAGCTACCTAGATAAAGGGGTTATGAAATCTTGAATTTCTGGCTTTGGTGTTAGGATGAAGGATTGTGTTCCTACCTCTATCTCTTACTAATATGAAATAGGAAGTATAAAAAGAAGAGCAGATTTAGGATGACATATATTCATTTCAGATATATTGAGTTTGAGATGCCTGTGATATACCAAGATGACATTGTCTAGTATATAGTTGTCTTGAGGTGCCTTGAGCTTGGGGGAGAAAATTTAGAATGTAGATTTGAGTCTGGAGTAAAGAGGGAAGAGTTAAAACCATGAAATTGGATGTGATTGTCTGGGAAAGCATATTGAGTAGGGCACAGGCCAAGGATGAAGCTCTGGGTAACACATGTATTTTAGAAGTAGGCTACAGACCAGTTTGTGTGTAGGAGCAATTAACATTTTATTGAGCAATCCCTCTATGTGGTGGGCCTAGTGCTAGGTACACTGTTTCAAAACCTTTACATACATCTTATTTAGTCCTCAAAACAGTTTCTCAAGTCAAGGTAACTGATACTGGTCATTTTATTTCTTTATTTATTTTAAGATTTTATTTATCTGACAGAGGGAGAGAATGAACACAAGCAGGGGAAGCGGGAGAGGGAGAAGGACAGGAAGCCCGACGCAGGGCTCGATTCCACCACCCTGGGATCATGACCCAAAAGGAAGGCAGACGCTTAATTACTGAGCCACCTAGGCTCCCTGATACTGGTCACTTTAAATTCAGAGATTAAGAGACTGAGGATAAGGGATATTAAATATCTGTGTATGGTCTCAGGACTAAAGTGTGCCGAAATAACTAGAATCCAGGTCTGATTCCAAGGTCAGACTTTTCCTACTTCACCACTTTTGCTTTCCACTGCTATACTATTCAGCAGGGTTTTTCTGTACTGCACCCAGCTGACCTGAAACTGATTATTTAAAAAGCCAAAACCCGGGCGCCTAGCTAGCTCAGTTGCAGAGCCTGTGACTCCCGATCTCGGGGTTGTGAGTTCAAGCCCCACGTTGGGTGTAGAGATTACTTTTAAAAATATAAGCAAATGCATAAAGTCAAACGTCGTTGTGTATCTGAGCCCAATGTAACATTGTGAATACTTCAATTAAAAAATATTAAGTTAAATAAAGAGCCAAACTTTAAAGAGGTCATCTGATAGAGGCTACATTATCGGGTAAAAGGGGGTAAAAAGAGAAAGCAAGAAGTGACTTTATTTCCCTTTGAAGATTTATCTTAAATATGGGGCGCCAGGGTGGCTCAATCGTTAGGTGTCTGCCCTGGGGTCCTGATCCCAGAGTTCTGAGATCGAGTCCCCCATCGGGCTCTCTGCTCAGCGGGGAATCTGCTTCTCCCTCTCCTTCAGCCGCTCCCCCCTCTGCTCGTTCTCTCAAATAAATAAAATCTTTTAAAAAAGACATCTTAAACAGGGAATCACCTTTGGACAGGATGGCAGAGCTCAGAAGCCACGATCCTTCGGATCCGAAAAGACAAAACCAGAATCAGCTGAGAAAGTAACGAGGAATCCTGTATTCAGACTTCTTCGTATCTTACAGATCTACGTTACAGCTGATCAGCCGACAGACGAAGGCTGCCCGTCTCCCGGCTGATGTAACACAGGCGTCGAGGGCCAGCTTTGTCAGCGAGTTTCTCAGCGGAGAAGAAGGTGCGAGAAGAGCAGGGCTTCAGGCCTCGGGGAGGCGACTATCCTAGGAATCCCAGAGACGCCACCACTTTCAACTCCAGAAGCCCCTGGAAACCCAGACGCCAAGGGCCAGAACCCTCCCCGGCTTCCCTTACTTACTTTTTTGATATTGGACTTGGAGGCGGGATGAAAGTCCTTCTTGCACATGAAATTGGCGAAAGATTTCCCCATCTTAAAGCCTAACGTGGGAAAAGGTAGCTGCGGGACCCGTGAGCAACGTAAACAAACACTGCCGCCTAACCGGAACTGCGCCGCCAAGGCCAGCGGGAACTTCCGCGGTCAAAGGTGACAGCTTCCGGCGACTAGCGCCTCCGCCTACCGCAGCACGCTCTTCCCCCTTTCATTGAGGGTAGGTCCTAGGCCGGGGGAGGGGCGTGAGTGGGGAGGCGCTTGCGTAGCGGAGGTGGGAAGTGGGAGGCCGCGAGGGGCTGCATGGGTGGGACTGGAGGGCTGCGCGGGCGGGACTGGGGGGCTGAGGGAGGGGTCCGGGGTCTGAGGTGAGCGAGCTGCGGGCCGAGCGCCGCCAGCTGGGGTGTGGAGTGCGTGCTGGGTGGGGAGGGGTGTTTGAAGTTCGAGCCCTTTTTTCTGTGGTCTCTGACTCTAGTTCCATGAAATTTTCCGCACCGATTTACTGGGAAACAGTATTTCTTGCCCAAACTGTAGTACGTTCGTAGGGATCAAACGATGTGATGTTTCGGAAAACTGTTGGTGAGCTAAAGCACATAAAACAGAATGCCAACTCCACAAGAGCGAGGATTATATTTTGTCACCAGCTGTACAGCGTCTGGCTCAGAAAGATGTTCGTGAACATATGCTGAATGATGAACGCGTACTAGGAGTTCGTAAGGGCTCTCAAACCTTCCCTTATAAATGGGCTAGGTGGTGGCGTGCTTCCTTGGGCTCTCGTCTGACCCCAGTTAGCACTAAGGGCTCTCAAACCTTCCCTTATAAATGGGCTAGGTGGTGGCGTGCTTCCTTGGGCTCTCGTCTGACCCCAGTTAGCACCGATCATCTAGTGCAGCTTGACGGCCCTTGAGGCCCCAGGGTTTTTTTTGTTTGTTTTGTTTTTTAAAGATATTATTTATTTATTTATTTTTCAGAGACAGAGACAGAGCAAGCGAGTAAGCACAGGCAGAGTGGCAGGCAGAGGCAGAGGGAGAAGCAGGCTCCCCGCCGAGCAAGGAGCCCGATGTGGGACTCGATCCCAGGACGCTGGGATCATGACCTGAGCCGAAGGCAGCCGCTTAACCAACTGAGCCACCCAGGCGTCCCGAGGCCCCAGGGTTTTTAGTGGACGTGGCTACTACCGCTCTAGGGGATCCACCACTCCAGTCCTTTCTCAGGGAGGCAGTGGGTGTGATAGCAAGAATAAACCTTTTGTGAGAAATTTACTCTTCTGTCCAATAATAACTAACAGCTTTCTTTTGCGTGTCTGCTATGTTTCAGGCACTACGCAAAAAAAGTTTTACACACTGTCTTACTACATTCTAGTAACAGCCTCCTGAGATACGTACTGCTGAAGCAGAGGGCTTAGAGAGTAAATAGCCTGCCGAGGTTATGCAGTCGTAGAAATAACTTTGGAACACAAAGAGAAGACGATCCAGGACATAAAGGTTGAAATTCACACAGAAAACAGCAGCTATCCTATAACTGAGGAACCATTATAACTGAAGAAAAGAAAAATCCTAGGAGTTTCAGGCTAAAGGTGTTTCTTACTTGACTCATTTTTTGTTTTTTGAATGAAACATTTGTTAGATTTACATTTTGTTTTAAAATTGCTAGCATCTGTTTGTGTAAAGCCATTTTAAAGTTTGGGCATTATAAAATAAAGGAAAGCAGGAAACTCTAAAACAATCTGTCCATTCCGGAAACCAATACGTTCTACGAAAATTGAGGATTTAAGATTTTCCAAATTAAAAATGAAGACACAATCTTTTTTTTTTTTTTAAGATTTTATTTATTTGACAGACAGAAGTAGGCAGAGAGGCAGGCAGAGAGAGAGGGAAGCAGGCTCCCCGCTGAGCAGAGAGCTCCATGCCGGGCTCCATCCCAGGACCCTGGGACCACGACCTGAGCGGAAAACAGAGGCTTTAACCCACTGAGCCAGGCACCCCTGAAAACACAATCTTGATACTAAATTCTACAATCAGGATTTACAGAGTTATGTATATGAACTTCTTCCTGGAAATATCAACAATTTGGAATTTTATTGACATGTTTTTGTATTTGTCTGTTTCAGTGACTTAAAATTTTTTTCTGTGTTATAATCTGTGTATTCTTCTTGTTTGAGGAAATACTGGGACTTTTCATAAGTTCAGGTGATTAGAATACAAAGATTAATAAAACATATTCCTAGCCCTCAAGGATCTTACTGTCCAAAAGGAGACACATATATGTGCATAAATATGGAAACTCATATGTGTACATAGATATGGTCTTCAGTAGAGGCAAGTTCAGGGGTTCTCAAATATGGAAATAGTGAAAGATTCAGGGAAGACTTCAGGAGAGGAAGATCTTAGAGGATAAATTTGACCTAGAGACTAGAAGAAAGTACTGGTGATTGCTATATATCTTACTGATTCTTGTAGTACAAGATTCATTCTCATGTCGTTTTCTTACTGATTTTTGTAGTTCAGTATAAAATTTAAAACCTTAATGAACACACTATATTAGGTGTGGCAGTAACATCCCTTGCTCATCAAGTTAAATTCTTTGTTTTTTATATACTAAAAATGTTTTTCACCTTTTATTTTGAATCTTCTATGGTTTTTGGTTTTTTGTTTTTTTAGTTTTTTAAAAAAATGGAACCTTGTTCCTGTGATACTTTTGTGGCATTGCCTCCAGCAACTGTTGGTAACAGGATTATTTTTGGAAAGAATTCAGATAGATTGTGCGATGAAGTACAGGAGGTGGTTTATTTTCCTGCTGCAGTTCATGATAACCTGAGAGAACATCTTCAGGTAGGTGAAGTACATGTTTTTTTGACAGTTGTTTTCTTTAAGAATATCATAACCAGCTTTAAAAACAATCATTAGCTAGCTATTTGGCAGGGACTATGGAAGCTGAAAATTCAAGGATTTAAATTTGAAAAATAATTTCAATCAGAACTAGATTTCTGGTCTTTCAGTGATTTGGAGGAAGCTGAAATAACAATAAAAATAGTTGTTAATTCTTTGATCAAACATTTGAATGTTTATCATATTCAAGCTTGTCAAATAGGGCAGGGATTTAAAGCCTACTGTCAAAACTAGTTCTGTCTTCCAGGAGCTTAGAGTCTAGTAGAAGAATAGGGTGTATATATAACTAATCCCATTATAAGGTAGGGTGATTTAAATACTGATGTAAGTAAGAGCAACAAGTTGTGACAACAGTGGAGAAGGAGCAGTTAATTCAGACTGGAGATCTAGGAAGACTTTACCAGGAGCTGGGGTTTCAGCTGGAGCTTGATGGACAGAAAGTATTCTGATTGGTGTAGAATAGGGAAAGTCATTCCAGTCTTATGGGGCCCTGCAATAACATTATTAAAATGCATTTTATGCAGTCATTGGTAGTACACATTAATTAAAGGGTCCTTTGAAAATTTTTATTAAAAATCCATTCAACATGGAACTTAAAGTTTCACATAAAGCATTTCACATGCTTTTATTGCTAAGTTACGTATTTTTTAGATTTCATTTTATTGATACTCGAATACAAAAATATATTAAATATTAGATGTTTTCTGTATACAGACCTTTTTTTTCTTTTGCTGAAACTATTTATTCATCTGGATCCATTTCTACTTTCTCTCTTTATGTTTAAATTTCTCATATTCTGTAAACCAGTGGTTCTTATTCTTTTCACTATGGTGGACATACCAGATGGGTGACTTCTACATATTACATAGGCTTTTATAGGAATTCTTTCGTATATAAGGGCTATCATATGGGACTTATGTCACTAATTAAGAAATACTGGACATTGAGATTGAGATCAAATCCCTTTAAGCTTCAACTGAATATATCTTCCTCTACAAAATGTTTCAAGATTTCATACCTAGAAACCATCTCTCTTATGAGCTTACATTAACATCTCATTTTTACTTTTCTTAACGGCCCTTATACTTTACATTTTGTTATATTTTAGTTAGTGTACAAGTCTTAGTTTCTTGAAAGCAAGATCTATACCTGATTCATCTTTATAACTGATATATCTCTTAGCAGAGTACTTTGTAATAGATGCTTAATAAATATTTGAATGAATAAAAGCTTTAGGGTCAATTCTGAATATATTTTAAGGGTAGTAACTTTATTATTGAAAATTTTAAGTTAGTTATACTTTATTTCATAGTGGGCATGTCTTCTGATTTATTTTTAAGATTCTGCAACTTGATAACTTTTTCTTTTTTGGTTTTATGGTTGTTGCTATGACTTTCTTTACAGTGTACTTACATAGAAATTGATCAAGTTCCTGAAACATATGCTGTTGTCCTTAGTCGCCCATCTTGGTTATGGGGGGCAGAAATGGGAGCCAATGAGCATGGAGTTTGCATTGGAAATGAAGCTGTATGGGGAAGAGAAGAAGTTTGTGATGAAGAGGCGCTACTGGGCATGGACCTTGTCAGGTTGTTTTTTAATTATACTTTTTCAGTACGGAACTTGTCTAAAACTCTTAAAAGTTTTATTTTCCTCTTTTTCCCATATTTTGGACATTGACACTTTATGGTTTGTGTTAAAATTCTTCAGAGTACAGACTTACCTCATCCTGTTATGCTTTGCCTTATTACACTTCACATTTACTGCAGTGTTTACCAATTGAAGGTTTGTGGCAATGTTATGTTAGGCAAATCTATTGGCACCATTTTTCTAAGAGCACTTGCTCACTTCGCATCTCTGTCACATTTTGGTAATTCTCACAATATTTCAAAGTTTTTATTATTATTATATTTGTTATAGTGATCTGTGATTAGTGATTACAACTTGTTGAAAGCTCAGATGATGGTTGGCATTTTTTAGCAATGAAGGCTTTTTCAATTTATTTTTAAATTAAGGTATGTAATTGCCTTTTGGACATAATGCTGTTGCACATTTAATAGACTATAGTATAGTGTAAACATAACTTTTATATGCACTGGAGAATCAAAAAATTCATTCGACTCACTTTTTGCAATACTCATTTTATTCCAGTGGTCTGAAACTGAACCTGCAATATCTCCAAAGTATGCTTATATAGGCATGTAATTTGTAGACTCAAAGATCATTAACTGGGAGAAGGGAAAGACTTGAAAATTATGATTCTTTTATGTGAATTATGTAAAAAAGTACCTAACATTTTATCAGACCTTAATTAATTCTCACAGTAGCCTCATGGGCTAAGTATTATTATCCTCATTTTATAGATGAGATACTGAGATAAAGCAACTTGCCAATAAATTACCAAGTTGGAATTTGAACATTGATCTGATTCCAAAGACTGTTTTCATGATTCCAAACTGACTCCAGAAGGAATGGCTTAGAAGTTGGGCTTCAGTTTATCCATTAACTTGAAAGAAGTTTTGCTTTGAATATAAACAAAAAAATCTCATGTGCATGAAATTATTTAAGGGAAATGATGGAAATTTCTTTTAATCTGAAAACTTTTATATTTTTATTTTAGACTTGGCCTTGAAAGAGCTGATACAGCTGAAAAAGCCCTCAATGTCATTGTTGATCTATTAGAAAAATATGGCCAGGGTGGAAATTGTTCAGAGGGTAGGATGGTATTTAGCTATCACAATAGTTTCCTGATAGCTGATAGGAAGGAAGCCTGGATTCTGGAGACTGCAGGAAAGTACTGGGCTGCAGAAAAAGTACAAGGTATGGACAACTTTTTATGATTTAAAAAAATTATCTTATAATTAATAAAATAACCCCCTTAACTACAGACATTGTATTTAATTATATCTCAAGATTTATAATCCAGTATAATGAAGGGTGGATCTACAGGGGAAATGAAAAAATTTGAAAGAATGTTAACAGTGAAAGAGCGCTACAAAGAGTTTTTCTGAAAAAGAGAAAAATGTGTTCTCTATTTTCATATTATGATACTAATTTTATGTAACCTGTATATATTTTCTGTGCTGCCTCTCTTGACTGTTACAGTACTTTTCCAGTTCTTGATAACCCCTTGCCATTTCTTCCTCTTTTAACTTTGGCCTGAACTCAAACTTTTTATTGCATGTGGATATGGAGGTGAGGAAAGGGGAGTGCTTCTGGGAATTGGAGTCTGTCAACTAGTGGGTGGAAAGAATATATCGATACAATAGTAAAGTGTAAACATTGAGTAAAATAACACAATTTGATTGTTTTAGGATGCTTTGCATTTTTTTATGGTCTCTTAGTGACCATATATTCCTTTTATTTTTCAAATGAGGAAATCTGGAGATGTGAAGTGCTTTACTTGAGGCAGCAATTGAAAGAATTTAAATCTTTAAATTTAAATTTAAATCATTCTGACTCTCAGTTCAATATTCTTTCATTAGAGTACAGCCTTATACTCAAGCATGATCATGTACTTTTATGGACTTACCTCCTGGATCTCCTAGTTTTGCAGGGGAGATAATTTGCACACGTGAAAATATTAAATGGTGCCTGAATGACTCAGGCACATAGATGCTGTGAACGTTTAGAGAAAGGAAAAGTCACTGTGGGCTGGAGAAATTCAGAAAGTCTTCATGAAGTTAGCCTTGAATTTTGGAGGATGTGGATGTTATTTTTCAAAATCAATCATTGCCAGTTCTTTTGATGACGTTTTATTTTATATTTTGCCTGTTTTTATTTTGCCTAATACATAAAATTGAATTTAGACTATTTTCTTATTTTCTAATTGGCCTGATTGTACCACTAGCACTCTTTATTTTATTAAGTGTGCTAAATGCAAGAGAGAAATGAATAATGTATTCTATTGAGAAAGATAGCCCTACCTAGATATTCAAAATGAACACCCTCATTGAGTGTGATTATCCAGTTGTAGATTAATTTTGCCAACTGGTTTCTCTTCCTATTACTAAATGAGCCTAAGAACTACATAATTAAATTTTATCAAATTATCTATAGTCGGAAAACTCTTCCGTGTCTGACTCTCTCATGACGTTATTCCGGTTTTTGTAGTGAGAATATCCCAAGTATGACTTTGTTAGAGTAATTTAATTGATTTCTACTTAGCAGACTTTATTCTAAACTGATTACGTGATCAATTTTCATGATCTGTTTCATTCACTATGGTCTCTTTAGAACTAGTTTTTATTCCTTCTTCTGCTTTGTATTTTAGTTGACAATTTTGTTATAACTTACTACCATGATATTTTGGGGAGTCTTATATTTCTGTTCTAAACTTATTTATGACTAATTTTTGAAAAGTAATTTCTATAAAAGACTAATATCTAAAATATATAAAGAAATCTCAAACCTCAATGGTAAAAAGACAATCCAACTAGCAAAATGGGCAAAAGACAAGAAGAGACATTTCACCTAAAGGGATATACAGATGTCAAAAAAGCACATGAAATGTTCAATATCATTAGCTATTAGGGAAATGCAAACTAAAGCCACAATGAGGTGTCTCTGTACTTATACCAATAGAGTTAAAATTTTTAGATGACACTACTCAACACTGGTGAGAAGTTGGAGAAGGATCATTTAATCATTGCTGGTAAGAATGTGTATCTACTCTAGAAAACAGTTTGGCAGCTTCTTAAAAAAACTAAATACACAACTACCATACCCCACCCCCCAGCAATTGCAATCTTGTGCATTTATCTCAGGAACTTACATGCACACAAGAACCTGTACACAAATATTTATAGCACTTTTCTCCATGACAGCCAAAAGCTAGAAACAACCCAGATGTCCTTTAGCTTGTGAATGGTTAAACAAACCGGTATATACCATGGAATAATCTCAGCAATAAAAAGGAATGAACTATTAATATGTGTAATAACCCGGATGAATCTTTAGAGAATGATATCAAGTGAAAAAAGAGAAAAGGTTATATGCTATATGATTTTTTAAAAATATATTTTTTTAAAGATTTTATTTATTTATTTGACAGACAGAAATCACAAGTAGGCAGAGAGGCAGGCAGAGAGAGAGGAGGAAGCCGGCTCCCTGCTGAGCAGAGAGCCTGATGCGGAGCTTGATCCCAGGACCCTGTGATCATGACCTGAGCCGAAGGCAGAGGCTTTAACCCACTGAGCCGCCCAGGTGCCTCTGCTATATGATTTCATTTGTATAATATTCTTGAAATGACATTAATAGAAATGGATAGCAGGCTAGTGGTTGCATGGGGTTAATGAGGGTTTAGTGGGGGCACATAAGGGGGGTGTGGTCATACGATGGCAACATGAGTGATCTTTGTGGAGGAGGAAATGTTCTATATCTTGACTGTATTGATACCAGTTAGCTGTGCTATTATACAAGATGTTACCATTGGGGGAAACTGTGTAATGGGTACACAGAAGCTCTGTATTACTTCTTACAACTGCATGTGAATTTACAATCATCTCAAAATAAAAAGTTTAAGAAGTTTAATTAAAAAATAATCCATTTATCTTTTTTTGGGGGGTGGGGAGAAAGAGTGCAAGTTGGACAGAGGTGGTAGAAGAAACAGAGGGAGAGAGAATTTTAAGTAGGTTCCACACCCAGTGCAAAGCCCGATACAGGTCTCAGAATCATGATTCTGAGATCATGACCTGAGTTGAAGTCAAAAGTCAGACACTTACCTGACAAGCCACCCAAACACCCCTATTTATTTTTTTGAGTATGTAATAGATGAGATGCACATGATATAAAATTTAGAAGTAGGGACGCCTGGGTGGCTCAGTTGGTTGAGAGGCTGCCTTCGGCTCGGGTCATGATCCCAGCATCCTGGGATCAAGTCCCACATTGGGCTCCTTGCTCGGCAGGGAACCTGCTTCTCTCTCTGCCTCTGCTTACCACTCTGTCTGCCTGTGCTCGCTCGCTCTCTCTCTGACAGATGAATAAATAATATCTTTAAAAAAAAGTACCCAGGGCTAATTTATTAAAAACATTTAGAAGTATATATTCGCATTTAAATAGTGGTTAAGAATCGTAATTTACAGATAAATACAACATGATAATGTGATTTTTTCTTTTCCCTTCTCCTCTTTTTCTTTGAAAATAGAGGGCATTCGTAATATTTCTAATCAGCTTTCTATAACAACCAAGATTGATCGGGAACATCCAGACATGAGAAACTATGCTAAGCAGAAAGTTTGGTGGGATGGTAAAAAGGAGTTTGATTTTGCTGCAGCATGCTCTTATCTTGACACAGCCAAGATGATGATTTCACCAGGCAGATACTGTGAAGGCTACAAGCTTCTGAATAAACACAAAGGTAATTTTATCATTGAAATAATATCAGAATGAAAAATTGTATTTTGCCTGGGTATAATGTGGGTATGATAAAATCTGGTTTTGAAGGAATTATTCTTAGTAAAGATATTTTTATTAAACTGAAATTTTGTAAACTAATATAAGCTTTTTTTTCTTGAGATGAGTGAAGTGCTATATAATTCTGAGAGGGTAATAATTCTTTTTGAAGGATAAGTTTAGAATCACAATCCTCAGACCCATTTTTTCAGTTTTTACTAATATTCTTAAACAAAATTGGGATTGTTTTTCTTCTCAGAAATTATTGGAACATGGAGACGGGTTTCTTTAATTTCTCTTTTGATAATACTCTTATTGGTTATTTTCTTACTAAAAGTTATATCTAGAACTAGTTGAGAAGACAACATGAGCAGATTTAAGAATTACCTCTTCTCCTCAATTTTAGAGATAGTGAATAAAATATTTAAACATTAAGGATATATATAGTTAGATTTGAACACAAGAAAAGGAAATTACGAACTACCAAAAATGAAGAGAGAACCCATAGTATTAGCAAGATTTGAGGTGACTCTTTATCACACAATCCTATCTGTATCAATGAAGGGGTGGACCAAATATAAGTGTCAAAGGATAGTTCTAACATCCATGAGAATATAGGTGTCTAGGTGGAGACCTGTTTGGGGAGCAGCAACTGGACTACTTACCAAGATTATGAATCTGAAAAATGCCATTCTGCTCCCTTCCAAGAATCCCAGCCTGAAATTGAGCTGTCTGTTGTCTCAGGCTATGGGTCAACACAGTCTCTGGTGAGAGATTGAACTCAGAGTTAAATGTATTTGGTATGCTCAGCTGGGGCTACCTGTGCTGTGCTGAGAAACAAACACTGGTTGAACCAGTAAATCACATAAGATCTCAGCATACCTGTGTCTCTATAGTCACTGTGTGAATATTTGAAATGACAGAGATTCATATTTTAGTCAGATTTCCTATCCAAATAAGAAATATGCTATAATGAATCTGCATGTAACTGCCATTGAAAACATTTAAGTTATGTGGACATTGAGATAAAAGGATGTAGTTTCTACATTTACTATGGATAGTTTCTATTGTTATGTCCTCAAGTTCACTGATCTTTTCTTCTGGATTATCTAATCTGCTGTTAATCTCATCTAGCGATACTATCATTTTCAGATATTATGTTTTTTATCTCTATATGTTCCATTTGTACTTTTTGTGTATATTCCCACTTTTCTACTCATTAACTTTCATGTTTTTCTTCAGTGAACATATTCAGCACATACCTGTTTTATAATAACAGTTTTAGCCTCGTTGTCTGCTAACTCCTTTATCTCTGCAATTTCTGGATCTGTTTCTGTTAATCTGATTTCCTTCTGGTTTGGGGCTCAAATTTTCCTGCTTGTTTGTGTGTCTGGTATTTTTGATTGGATAGTAGACATTGTAGATTTTATTTGTTGCATGCTGGATTTTGTTTTATTCCTTTAAAGAGTTTTGGACTTACATTAGTTAGGTAACCTGCAGAACAGTGTCATCTCTCTTAGGCCTGCTAGGATAGCTCTAGAGTAGCTTTTACTCTAGGGCTAGCTTGGTACCATTTGTAAGGGAAGTGATCCTTCTGGATATTGTGATCATTCTACCTTTACTGACTTTTTAAAATTGTTGTATACATGAATGAGAGAGGAGTGTGAAAATCTCCAATTATGTTTATGGAAGTGTGTGCTTTTGCTTTGTATTTTGAAGCTCTATTGTTAAGTACATACACATTTATAATTGTTATGTCTTCCTGGTAAATTGGTCCTTCTACTTTTATGAAACATTCTTTCTCATGGTAGTGATCATTTTCTTGAAGTCAATTTTAGCCCAGTCTTCTGCTTACTATTTACATGACATATACTTACTTATCATTTGCTTTCAAACTATCAGTATTCAGACTATCAGTGCATTTCTTAGAAAAACCATATAGTTTGGTCTTTTTTAAAACCATTCTAATGAATTCTGCCTTTTAATTAGAATCTATGGTTCAATGGAAATTTTATCATTGAAAAACACAATACCAAAGTAAAAAATTAACTCAGTAGGCTCAATAGCAGAATGGAGATGACAGAAGAAAGAGTGGACATGAAGACAGATCAGTAGAAATTATCTAATCTGAACAACAGAATTTGAAGCAAGCAAACAAAAAGAACAGGGGCTTAGGGACTGTGGAATAGTACCCAGATGTCTAAAATTCATGTCATTAGAGTCTCAGAAGGAGAGAATAGTGTGATGCAGAAAAATTTTAGAATAATGACTGAAACCTTGTCAAAATGGCAATGACTTAAACTTAAAGATTCAGGAGAATTTGAAGATCTCAAACAAGATAAACTCATCCATGTCTTAATGCACAAAGCACTAAAAACCAAAGACAAAGAAAAAAATCTTGAAAGCACCTAAAGGAATACAAATTACATATAGGTAAAAAATGATTTCTGGGAGTTTATCATTATAAACCCTGTATGCCTAAAGGCAGTGAAACAACATTTTTAAAATTCTAAAAGAAAAGTCAAACCAGAATTTTATATTCAGCCAAAATATTCTTCAGAAATGAAGGAGAAATAAAAATATCCTGATATATAGGAAACTAAGAGACTTTGTTGCTAATAGCCTGCTCTAAAAGAAATTTTAAAGGAAGCTTTTCAGATATAAAGGAAATGATATCACAGTGAAACATGGAACTTTAAGAATGAAGGAAGAGCTGCAGAAATGAAAAATATCTGGGTAAATATAACACTATGTTTCTCCTCTTAAGTCTTTTTAAGACTTTAAAGACTTTTAAGACTTTTAAAGACTTTAAAGACTTTTAAGACTTTAAGTCTTTTTTTAAAAATTTTTTAAATTTCTTTTCAGCGTAACAGAATTCATACATAGTTTTACACCACACCCAGTGCTCCATGCAATGCATGCCCTCCACAATACCCACCACCAGGCTCCCCCAACCTCCCACCCCCCGCCCCTTCAAAACCCTCAGGTTATTTTTCAGAGTCCATAGTCTCTCATGGTTCATCTCCCCCCCAATTTCCCTCAACTCCCTTC
>PISX010030990.1:0-17982 GCA_004024625.1 Mellivora capensis
TGCCCACTGGCGTCTTCTGCCCCCGTAGAGATCCTGACATCCCACTGGCGTCTTCTGCCCCCGTAGAGATCCTGACGAGTAGAATTTTGATCTCAGGCTGATTTCATGAGTGATCGGAGTTCCTTGGTAGGTAATCAGCTCACTTTAGGGGACAGGTTGAACCAGAGCATCCTCCTAGTTCCCCGCCATCTTGTCTCGAGTAGTTTCTTTTAAGGGCAGTAAGCCTGTCTTTGATCCAGAGGTGGACATAATCTTTATTCTATTGTATAGCAAAATATACCCATCCTTTCCTTAGCGGGGGAATCTCTATCTTCCAAGACTATTCGTTCTATATGAGTCTGTATGTGTTCTAGATGTCTGTTCTATACATTGTAGGGATCGTTGGAAACACAGGCAGTCACTGCCTCTATTTGCAAGAACACAGGAGGTTTGAGGGGGGAATTTAGTGCTTGCCATCCTGGTTTTGTCTACTATAAGTAAAGCTGCTGTGGACTTTAGCGTACACAGTGTGTGTGGACATATGTTTATATTTATCTTAGTGAGATAGCTGGGAGCAGAATTGAGTTGACTGGTCAGGATGTGTTTGACTTCAAAGAAAATGCTAGGTTATTTTCCAGAGCATCATTTTACACTGCTAACAGCACTGTTTGAGATTTCCATTTGCCCCACATCTTCACCAATGCTTGCTGTTTGAAACGTTTAGCTCTTCTAGAAGGTGGGTTGGGGTTTTACAATGTGAGTTTTAATGTATATTTTCCAAATGACTAATGATGTTGAATGTTTTTCATATGCTTTTTTTCCCCCATCTGTATCTCTTTTGGGTGAAGTGTCCAATTATTTTGTTAAAATTGTGAGTTGTTGGTCTTATTATTGAATTTTGAGAATTCTTGATATGCTCTGGACACTTTCTTTATTGGATATTGTTGGGAGATAATTCTCTTTGGATTGCTCACGTTTCTGCAGACTTTATGAGCAGAGACACTGACGCCTATTATTCCAGGCTCTCTTTTTAAAGGTGGTTGTATAGCAAGAGAGCCTTGGACAATTGAGATAGTGTCTTCCTTTGGGGAAGGGAAAACTTGTCTGCTAAGGTAACACAAAGTATCTCCCAGGTTTGCTTGCTACTCTTGGGGAAAAAAAAGGGGGGGTTTTTCTAAGCTTGGAGTTACTGAGGTGTGATGAAAATCCTCTCCATGTACAGTGTCTCCTAGGGCCCAGCTACACGTCACCCCTATCAATTTTGCTCTGCTTTGAGTCATGAAGTCCTTTCTTTAAGATGCGGAGTCTCAGGTCTTCTGCTAGAATCCATGAAACCATGGCAGGCTAATGTGTTGGTTTGCTATGAATATAAAATCTCAGGCCCTTCATAGCTCTTGATAGATACAGGTTTCCCCAAACATTTTTCTCTCCATCTATGGCTTGCATTTACATTTTCTTAACAGTGGTTTTTAAATATTTAAATTTTGATGAAATTTAATTCATTCATTTTTTTCCTTCTATTATACTTTCTGATTCTTGTGCCTTGTAAGAATAAATTTTTGTCTAACTCAAGGACAGATAGAACTTTTTCTCTGTTTTCTTCTAGAAGTTTTATAACTTTAGGCTTTACATGTAGACCTATGAGTTAATTTAAGTTAGTTTTTACAGATGTTGTAAGGTTTATTATTATTTTTGCATAAGGATTTTCAATTGTTCCTGCACCATTTGTTGAAAAGATTATCCCTTCTATATTGAATTTCCCTGACATCTTCATAAGAAAATGAATTGCCCCAATATCACCTACCTATATTTGTGTATTTTCTGTTCCATTCATCTGTATGTATAGATTTAAGTCATACTATCTTTTTTTTTAAAGATATTTATTTATTTATTTGACAGACAGAGATCACAAGTAGGCAGAGAAGCAGGCAGAGAGAGAGAGGAGGAAGCAGGCTCCCCGCTTGAGCAGAGAGCCCGATGCGGGGCTCGATCCCAGGACCCTGAGATCATGACCTGAGCTGAAGGCAGAGGCTTTAACCCACTGAGCCACCCAGGCGCCCCAAGTCATACTATCTTGATTATTGAAGCTTTATAATAAAATCTTGAAACCAGGTAGTATAAGTTCTGCAATTTGATCTTTTTGAAAAATATGTATTTTAGATCATTTGCATTTCTATAGAAATTTGAGAACCTGCTTGATAGTTTGTACAAAAAGTTTCTGGGGTTTTTATTGGGATTTTGTTGAATCTTTAGATCTACTTGAGAAGAAATGACATGTTCACAATAATGACTTTTTTGCCTTCTTAATACGATTTATTTCCCAATTTCTTAAGGTCTTTAATTTCTCTCAGCAATGTTTTATATTTGCCACTTACATATCTTATAAATATTTAAGGTTACCCCTAAATATTTAATATTTTCTGGTGGTATGATAAGTGGTAATGCTTTGTTTTTAATTTTAATCCTCAGTTGTTTGTTGCTAGCATAGAGAAATACAATGGATTTTTAGAGAATGACCCTAGATCTTGCAATCTTGGTAAACTCACTGAGTTAATAACATTTCTTTATGAGTAGATATCACAGGTTTTTCTACATAGCCTGTCATATATTGGGGGAATAAAAAGAAGTATAATTTCCCCCCAATCCAACTTGCCTTATTGTACTGGATAGGACCTCCATAACAGTGTTGAATGGAAATGGTGAAAGTGGACATCCTTGTGTTCTTCCTGAACTTAGGAGGAATGCACTCAGTCTGTCAGTATTTATTGTGATATTAGCAGTATGTTTTTCATAGATGCTCTTCCGTAGTTTCAGGAAGTTTTCTTCTCAGTTTGCTGAGCGTTTTTGTTTTTTTTTTTTTTTTAAAGATTTTATTTATTTATTTGACAGACAGAGATCACAAGTAGGCAGAGAGGCAGGCAGAGAGAGAAAGGGAAGCAAGCTCCCTGCTGAGCAGAGAGCCCGATATGGGGCTCGATCCCAGGACCCTGAGACCATGACCTGAGCTGAAGGCAGAGGCTTAAACCACTGAGCCACTCAGGCACCCCTTGCTGAGCGTTTTTAAAATGAAGGATGTTAAATTTGGTCAAGACCCTTTTTTGTACTTATTGAATTAATTGTATGGTCTTTCCTTTTGTAGGCTCTAGAATTAATGAATTGCACTGATTGACTTTTTAAATGTTAAAGCATGTGTTTCTGGAGTAAAACCGGAGTATATGATATTTAATTCCTTTTATATTTGGTTGGATTAAATTTGCTATGATTTTGTTAAAGAATTTTGTGTCTTTGTTCATGAGATGTATTGGTCTTTACTTTTTTTAGTGGTATGCCTTTATCTGGTTTTGGTATTAGGGTAATAGTGCTCTCATAGAATGAGTGGGAATGTCCTACAATGCCCCTCCCCCCACTATATTTTTTTTCCAGAAGAATTTGTTTATACATGGCATTTTATTATTTCTTAAATGTTTGATAGAATCAACAAGTAAAACTCTCTGGGTCTGGACTTTCTTTTGTGGGAAGTTTTGAAACTATAAATTCATTTTCTGTAATACAGGACTATTTAGGTTATCTCTTTTTAGTGAGTTTTGGTTCATCATATTTTTCGAGGCATTTAACCATTTCATTAAAGTTGTCAAAACTATTGACATAAAGTTGTTTATAATTTTTCCTTGTTATCCTTTCAGTGTCTCTAGGTTATAGCCCCACTCATACTGATTTGGTAGTTTCTGTTTCTCTCTGTCTCTTTCTCTTCCTCCCTACCTTCTTTACCCCTTTGTTCTTTCTCTCCCTATTATTTCCTATGTTCCTTATTCTTTTTTTTTTTTTAAAGATTTATTTGAGAAAGAGAGAGAGAATGCAGGAGGTGGGGCAGAGAGAGGGAGAAAATCTCAAGCAGACTCCCCACTGAGCATGTAGCCTGATCTCAAGACTCTGAGATTATGACCTGAGCCGAAATCAAGAGTTGGAAGCTTAACAGACTCTTAGGTGACCTGGAAAGAAACATTTTAATAGCACTGTTATGTGTAATACTTTAAAATTTATTGACAGTTTCCTCAACATCTTATATGGTATTGGTAATTTCCCTAACATTTGATATATAAACAGGAAGATTTATTATGTAAATTATTATGTAAATAATAATTATTATATGAATTATTATTATGTAAATTTATTATCTAGGGCATTGAGTATTTAGGTAATTTTCTGAGTCTATGCAAGTAATCAGTATTAGAAGATAGCTTTTGGGTTTTCCAGGTAAATTCATTCTCTCAATCCTGATCTCTGATGAGTCACATGGTTGAAAAGCTGTGTTTAAGAGATCTTTGCTCTCTTGTGCTATTTCTGTGGGTATCTCATTTTAGGTTAATTCAAAATTACAGTTACTCACAACTCCTTAATTTGGACACAATTGATTTAAATGGTTGACTTATTATTCTTCCAAAAAAAAAAAAATGCAAGGGCAATGGTCTTTTCATGGGAATGAAAGTATGTTAGAATTGCCTCTTCTGCAGTTAGAGAACCCTATTGCTCACATTATTAATCACTTTCCCAAACATTCAAAACTATGTTTTAAAGAGAAGGGAATTATTCAGAGAAGTTGAGTATCTGTTATGTATATATATAAACACATATATATTCGAGAGAGATGGAGAGACAAGCTGTTTATATGACAGTAAGGATTGTAGTGGTCGGAGGTAAGGGAGTTTGTTTTTACTGTCAGGAATCTGGAAGGAAAATGAGGGCAACAGTGAAATTGGGTCTGAAATGTCTTTCCTCATGATTGATTTGGTATGAGAAAGTTTTTCTCACTCACAGATGAAATGTTACTATCTTAGAAATTGAATAGGGAGAAGATGTTATACTTCATAGTATTTCATACATGGAAATTACGGTTTTCTTCTAAGTAATTTTTCACATATAATAAATAGTCTGCAGTAGGTGTTTGCTGGCATTGATTCAACTCCTTGATGATTCCATCAAAGATCCAGGATCCTTTTTATCTTTCAGCTCTTTTGTTCTTATTTTGTTATCTTTTGTCCTTAAGATTGCTGCCTTATGGTCACAAGATGGCTTCTGAAGCTTCAGTCAACTAAAGATACCTTACTCAAATCAGGAAGCTCAAGGAAAGGGCCATGCCTCAATGTCTGTTCCTTTTTAACAGGTACCCCAAAACGTCAGAAGTCTGCTGGCAGACTTTGCTCTACATTTCATGGCCAAAATTAGATTATGTGACTTTTACTAGTTGCAAGGGAGGCTGGGAAATGAAGGAACAAAATTGTTCTGATTGACTCAGTGTAATCATAATCTATCACCTGAATCTGGGCACATTTCTAACTTAAGGAATAAAGTGTAGGAGCTAGATATTGAGTAGCAGCTAACAGTGTCTGTCACATAGGGTCATACTTTCATCCTTTATAACTACGATTTTAAGGAGTAGTCGTCTATATAAAACAGCAGTGTATTTATTCACTAAGAATTATCCTGGGAGCATCTGGGTGGCTCAGTCAGTTAAGCATCTGCCTTTAGCTCAGGTCATGATCTAGCGGTCCTGGGATTGAGCCCCATGTTGGACTTTCTGCTCAGCGGGGAGTCTGCTTCTGCCCCTCTCTCTGTGCACTCTCTCTCTCACTCTTGCTCTTGCAAAGAATTACCTGTACTCTAAAATGACAAAATGCCTCTGTGAAGTACCTCTATTTATTGGCTTTCTGTTTCTTCTACATTCATGGAAGAAAATCTCACTAATTTGTTAAAGATTTGATTACAGATCCAGAATAGAAAGGAAATAAAACCTACCCCTCAAAATATAGAAATACAGATTTTCATAAAATTTTCATGAAAGCAAAAAATACTCTGAAATTTAAGCTGTACAGTAGCACAGGAAATATTGCTGCTTTCAATTACTTGATTTTAGAATCTTTGATGCTGAGCAGATACCAAGGGTTGGGGTCATATGTCTGTGTTTCATCATTTAATCATCAGCATTCTGAAGTAAGTCTTTGGAAATAAATTTAACAGATATATAGTAAACATCCACTTTGTTTGTTTCAGGAACTGTGGTAACACAATGGAGATAAAAGAGATGCAAATTAAATTCTTCCTTCAACCTTAACAACAAAATGACATGAATTCTTAGTAACACAGGGGACAGAGTATTCAAAGTCTAAACAGTAAGTGGGAGTTTTTTGTTACCAAGATTACAAACTTTTAGAAAAAATTTTAACATATTATGTATTTATTATGTATTTAACATATTATGTATTAACATATTATGTCTTATTTGTTTCAGGGGTACAGGTTTGTGAAAGACTTTCAACTTTGATAGGAAGCTATAAGCATAGGGCTTTTAAGCAAAATCAAGTTTTAAACAAAACTTGGTCTATTTTAAACAAAATAGATAAAATTAACAAATACACATCAAAAACACTGTTTTTCTAATTTGGGAATATAGAGATAGAACAAATATTAGGTGATAGTATTTTCCTACTTTCAAGCCAATAATTTGGGTATTCTAAAGCCATAATTTATTTTACAGAGATAAAAGAAATAACATTACGTTTAAGAGATATGTTCACGTACAAGTTATATTCTCTGTTTACTCTAGAGGCATATGATTGATGAAAAATAAAATTTCTACTGTCATAGAGATTTATTTTGAAAATATGATGGTCTGAGCCCCATGCTAAAGCACATGCTGTAAAGCTCTCCTCCTCTCCATTTTAGAGATGTGGAAACTGAGTCTCAGGGGTCAGTCACTTGCCCAGCTACCCACAGGTGATAGTCACGATGGCAGTTCTGGCAGCCCTAAGGGTTTGTGGATAAACCTCCTAAGTTAATTTTGTACAATTAGTATAGTACGACTAAGCCCTGGCCCACAGTGAGTCACCTAGGAAGCTTTTAAAAAATTAGAGCCTGGCCCCTGCCCTATACCAATTAATCCAAATGTTTGGTGTAGGAGCCCGGATATGGATGTGGTTTAAAAACAGAAAAACCTCTTCAGGTGATTCTGCTGTGCAGCTAAAGTAGAGAAACCGCTGATAATGCTGTAGAGTTGAAGATAGGATTAACTGAGTTGTTGAATCAGGGTGATCTGTAGCCTGCTGGTTCTCGAACATTCAGCTCCTGTGGTAATTCCTGACCTGAATATGAATATAGGCAAGTTCCTGTGTCTTCTTTGAAGTATTCTTGTCATGAAGCATTACCTTTTCTAGCCATTCTTCTTCTTTCTATTCTCAAATGACTCATGCTGAACAGTGTACTTATTTCATGTTGCAACATAGTCCTTCCCTTGATTGTCCCAATGCCCCATTTATCTTTGTGGTCTTGGGCACAGCTTGGAAACATAGAACCATGCAAGTCATTTAGATACTGAAAGCATGATTTCTGGTAATGCTTCAGGAAGTATTTTAAAGTTGATTTTCATGTCCACAGTGCCCTGGACTCCTTTGTGAAATAGATTAAAAACTGGTTATTGGCAAGGAGAGAGGAAATCTAGGTGGAAGGGACTCAGGCTAATGCTGAGCTCTGTGTGATTAGTCTTGATTTAAATGCTGGAAATGACAATTGTGTCACTTATGGCTTTTCTAATTCTGAATCTTTCTTTCCTTTCTTTTTTTCTCTTTCTCTCTCTCTCTCTCTGTCACACACACACACACACACACACACACACACACACTCTTCCTTTTAGATAAAATGGGGGAAAAAAGGCAGAGAGTAATTCTTTTAGATATAGTCTGACTTGGATAAAATGTCCAAATACTATGGTCGTTTGCAGGCTGTCTTTACTGAAATCTTAGGTAGACTGCTTTTCATGGTCTTCGATTCATCACCCCTGTTCCTCACTAGTTTGAGATTTTGTGTGTGTATAAGTGTTTTTAAAATTGCCTATCACAGTTCCTTCCCCTGCCAAGAGCAGTGTTGTTTAGCTAAAATGATTTATTTGAATACCAAACATACTATTTACCAGGCATGGGACTTCGGATAAACTTCTTAAAACCTCTAAGTCTGAGTTCATTCATCTCTAAAATGAAGGTAATGTTCTGTATAGCTTAACATATCCACAGGAATGAAAATGAGATGATTTATGTAAAGCACCTAGTACAAAGTTTGGGGCATGGTATTTCCTTAATAAATGTAATTTATCCTCTCTTCATTCCCCTTCCCTTTATGAATTTATTTTTAGGAAGAACCTGTTGCCACTCGCTTATACATAAGTGAGAATTTTTTTCATTTCCTAGACATTTTTTCATTTCATTTCATTTCCTTTCCTTGTATTATATAGAGTCATTTTTTTTTCATCTCCTAGAATATTTTACAGACTTCTAATAATAGTAATGGTAATAATAGGTAGTTACCATGCTTACCATGTACTCTGCAAGGAGAGTTTTTGGTGAAGTGACTTACACTCTATATAGAAACTTATTTCCAGTGAGTGGGGAAAGGTTACTGGTGTGTGGGTGGTTGGAGAAGTCGCTCCGTGTAGCAGCTTTCTGCTCTGTATACATGGCAGATGTGCTCCGAGCCCCATTCAGTGCTTTGTGCAGGCGGCAGTTAATGAGCACCATAGGATGGCCTGTCATCAGAGTTCTTTCCCAGCTAACTCAGGGTAGGATTTTTTAAAAAAGATTTTATTTATTCATGAGAGACAGAGAGGGAGAAAGAGGCAGAGGCAGAGGGAGAAGCAGACACTCCAATGAGCAGAGAGCTGGATGCGGAACTCGATCCCAGGACCCTGGGATCATGACCTGAGCGATAGGCTCACTTAACCGACTGAGCCACCCAGGCGCCCCATCAGGGTAAGGTTAATCATGACAATCAGGATCTATAAGATGCAGGCTCCGGGAAAGAAATAAGGCTGGACTTCTGTGAAGATTGTTACAAAGAAGTAAGAATAATCAGAAAAATGGAAAACACCATCTTTAGCCATGGGTGCCCTGATAGATGTACAACAACACAGGCTGGGAGATATGGGGAAATGTGGGCAAAGGAGCCTTAAGCTGCC
This sequence comes from Mellivora capensis, assembly GCA_004024625.1. NCBI lineage: Eukaryota > Metazoa > Chordata > Mammalia > Carnivora > Mustelidae > Mellivora > Mellivora capensis. Next base: position 8,978 of record PISX010030990.1, read on the forward strand.
ACTGAAATATTTCTCAAAGACATTCTTGTTGGGATACTTGACAGAAGTGCCTGAAGACTATTTTTCTGGAGACATGAAACCCTTTATTCAAGGACCCGTAGAGAGAATGCAGACAAGGCTTTAGATTCTGCACTCTCATCCTCTTGAGGGCATATCTTATTTACAAAAAGAGATTTAGATTACGGGATCTCATAAAACTTGGCATAGAGAAATCAAAAACAAATATTTATTCTACAAGGATGGGTTGGCAGTGTTAAGGTAGTGAGGCTTACCTTGCACAACCTTAAAGAAGTTTATTGAGTTGTTCATGGGATGATGTTATCTGTGATTAACAAATGTTAAGAAATGGCTGTCAGATTTCTGGTAAATATTTAACAACACTTGTGAATCAGACAACAGAAGTGGAATAAATTCCTACCCTCTTCCCTTCCCCACCCTCTACCCACCCCGCTACCCCCCACCAGCCCAAAGCCACATTTTCTTTTGGCTCAAAGTCAGTTATAATAAGATGTTATTCAAAATAAGATTCTGGCCCATCGAATTGGTTTCTTTGTTACTGTGTATCCTCCAAGTTTTTGGGTCAGCACAGTGGGGAAAGTGACACAACCTCAAAGGACCCTCAGGTAAGTTTGCTCCATTTTGTTGATTTCTGTAAAGAAATACACTATCCAGGTTTTACTAAACAATGCTTTAGTCCTGATTTGGACTATGGAAAACCGTGTTTTTGTTTCTTCCTTTTTCTCTCTCTATAGTGTGTGTATATGTAGGTGTCTCTCTGTGTGTTTGTATACATTTTCAAAAAATATTTGTAACTTTATTGAGCTTCCTGAACACCTAGACAGAGCTTCCCTAAACACATGACTGTGTTGTACTGAAACACTTCTTGGTGTCAATTTTACCTGATTAGTTTCAGCACTTTCATAGCCTGCAGGTGGTGATAGTTGATGTCACAGGGGTCCAGAATATTGGCACATGACTTCAAATAAGAGATCAAAGCAGATTTCCAGAGAAATTCCAAGTGTGTTCCGTAACTGCTGGCAAAGAATATCACACGTTCATGATTAATTAACTGTATCTACACCGCATAAAACAAAGTAGAGATTTCGTACTTGCCTAGTCATTAATTTGTTACCTACCCATATTGACAGAACACATTAATTAGATTAACTGGTTAATTGACAGATGTCTACTTTGTTTTTTGTTTTATAGATGGTCCTAGTATGTAGACGCCAAAAGGGTTGTTCTATCCATGTGCACAATTCTTAGGGTGACTTTTGGCCTGTCTAAACATTGCCTAGGAATTGTTTATCATGGATGATTTAATACTCCTGAAGGATGTATACTATTAATTTCTGCTTAAGAATCTCCAACAAGGCAAACATTTACACAAAGAGGGTGATTCCCTTCTAGCTATAGGGATAGACCAAGCCAGCAGTACCAAAATAGATGTGACTATGTCTGGGTCCCAAAGACTTTAATCACTTTTGGTGACTGTACAAGTTGTATCAGGAGGAAGGAGGATCTGATGTCCCCCTCTGGCTATGCAATATATCTTGCTTTTTATATACATGGCTACAGTAGAGGGGCTATACTGTGGCTTTTCTCCTAAGTCCTAGTAGAAAGCCATATTTGGTGTATTTAAAAACATTGAGAATAGGGCAAGACAGTGGAAGAGGAAGGATGTTTGGACAAAAGAAAGTTTCCCACAGGAATTACCAAGAATTCATTCCAGAGAGGAAGTCTTTCTCATTTGCTTCTTGCTTATGGAAATCTTTTTACCTGCATTGCCAAGTTCTTGATACTGATATCTGGAAGGTATTAAGCAATACAGAAAAGTTATTCATCAGCTATGATTCATCTTAATTATGAAAGAGCAGAGAAATCAAACTTATTTTCTTCTGAAGGTTCAGGATGTGTAATGCTTAATGGCCTGTTCCCTACTTAGAGCAAACACACTCATCAGATGGGATATACTAATTGATAAATCACACACTAGGGCCAAACATATTCTGAGCAAATAAGACACCCTCTTGACACTATAACTTGGCTCTGAATTTGAACCAGATAAACACAAGTGTTTGTTTAAATGCCACATTTGGAGAGTATATAGAAATAAACAGGCAACAAGTGGTCTCTTCGTCTCTCACAGATACCACTGGATTTAGGGCAAGAAGCTTAGTCCATTTGGGGTCCTATCTCTAAAATCAGCGCCCTTCTGTGGGGCTTCTGACACAGTGAGTTTGAACTTGATGGTGGGGTATGTTCTAATGGCTCTGGCTGTTGGAAGGAAACAAGAGAAAGGTTTGGAGTCTGCCTTCCAGAGGCAGCTCCTGTCCAGCGTGAGGAGTGTCCTTGCTGCATGGAATTAAACCTACACCCTAACGCCTCAGAGGCTGACGTACTTGAACTGTTGGAACCAAACCTTAAGAGTCAGGATGAATATACACATGATCTGCCGTCATGTCATTTATTTTGGTAACTATGAATCAGCAATGATAGAAATACTCTTTTTTTAACTTCTTTGAGATCCGAAGAAAGAGTTGACTAACAGCTGTCTCATGTCGCTAATGGAAGGCTTCAAACAAGTTACCTAATGAAGACAATGTATTGCGTGGTTTTCTATAGGGAAGACAAAATGTCTGGTACTTTTCAGTTAATAAACTAAATTTAAAAGCAGCGTATTATTTTTTTTTTAGATTCAAATTCAATTAGCCAACATATAGTGTATCACTAGTTTCAGATGTAGTGTTCAGTAATTCATCAGTTGTGTATAATACCCAGTGCTCACCACATCACATGTCCTCCTTGATGCGCATCACCCAGTTACCCCATCACCCCTTCCACAGCCCTCAGTTTATTTCCCAGAGTTGAGAGTCTCTCATGGTTTGTCTCCTCCCTGATTTCTTCCCATTCTGTTTCTTCTCCTGTCCCTTATGGTCCTCTGCCATTTCTTATATTCCACATGAGTGAAACCATACGATAATTGTCTTTCTCCAACTGACTTATTTCACTTGGCATAATACCTTCCAGTTCCATCCACATTGATGTAAATGGTTAAGTATTCATCCTTCCTGATGACTAATGGTCCACTGTATATATGTACATATACACCACATCTTCTGTATCCATTCATCGGTCGAAGGACACCTTGGCTCCTTCCACATTTTGGCTATTGTGGACATTGCTAAAAGTAGAGTTTTCTTTCTCCAAATTTAAAGTTGTGAGGATATTGTATAAACTCATTTTTTGTGGGAATTTAAGATTTTAGGTGTCTTTATAGATAGCTTTTGATACATTCAGAGTAGTTTTCTAGATAGAGGTATTTCCAACTCTCATAAATGTCAAAGCCACACTCAGCTGTCTCCTGTGTCCTTAGCTGTGCTTGTCCCTTGCTTACCACGTCATTTTTCCTTGTCCGGCTGACATTTGTGTGCTGAAACCCATGAAAACCAGACCCTGGTTAAGAGCAACTAGACCATGTGAGCAGTTACCATGTGACAGCAGACCATGCTTGCCCCAGATGGGAAGCAAGAACTTAGGGATTGTGGCAATACATTCGACAAAGCAAATTAAATCTGGAAATCAACGAATAATGTATCTATGGAGTAATTCACTTTTTTCGCATGATCATCTACTATGTGCCAAGCACAGCTCTATACTATCTCTTAGTGCCCTTGACTTCATACAGTATAATATACCCCGAGTCCTTCCTTTATCACCTGTATTAAGAACAGCATAGTCTAATGAAAATTGGAGGACTTTAAGGCAAAGTTCCAAGTTCATATTTGAATATTGGTCCTCTCGTGTGTGACCTTTTGCTACTCATGTTACCTGAATCTGAGTCCTGATTTATAACATAAGAATAAAATCTCAGTTTAAAATAATTGGCAAGCTCAGCAACTTTTTCTGGAGTTCTCATTTTTGTATATGAGGTAAGTAAGGGAAATGACAGCAGTAAAAAAAAGAAATAAAGAAATGGAGATAAGTCTAGAAAATACTATTTATGAAGGGAAATGAAAGACTGATTATGGCAAGTGCAGCTTATGAACTAAGGTGGGATGGCTGACCTGGGAAAGGACTCTGAAGGCAGGCTGCTAAAGGAGCCAGTTGTAGCCCAGACCTGGGGTCCAGACTTTCCTGCCAGGGGTGGGGTCTGACTGGTAGTAAAAGGGCCACTCTGATTGTATTTGCCAGAACCATTTGTCCCAGGACAGAGCTCATCCTTCGTGTATCTGGAAGAGGAGGCCTGTACTTTTGAAGAGAGGACATATAGCTGGTCCAGAACATTGCCCTGTGCCGAGTTGGGAGTTTGATCCCTAGGGTCTGTGGGACCTGAATCATCGTTGGGAAGTATGCTGCAAAATACTCTTGGGCATGGCCTTTCCTTTCTGCCAAGGATGCATGGATGTGTATAAAACTGAGAGAAACAGAAGGTGCTGGATGGGCAAGTTGTTGGAAGGGGAAGAGATCACTTGTTAAATGGTTTTTGTTTTTCCAGTCTTTCTCTCTCATGTGACATAATGCTTCTTAATTTGTTTTGAAAAGTGGGCATACTCTATTGAGCTGTCACAGAGTTCACACTGATCTGGCAGGAGTCCAACCAAAGATGAACAATAGCAGTGTGTCAGGTCAGGGGCCTGTTGGCTAAAGCAGAGTGAGTGTGGGAGTCTCTGGGATCCACTGAGGTAGGTGGGGCACAGAGTCTTGGAGGGCAGAGTGCCTGCTTCATAAATGGGGTTAAATAATGATCCCAGCACAGAATCCGTTTCTATTCTACTGCTTTGTTATGGCCCTTACGGATGGATGCGAGGTGCCGTCTGCCCCCAGAGAGTTAAATATCTACAGGTGCAGTTTAATCTTCATCATCACAACACTACAACTGCTTCAGCTGGCAGGCCAGGGAGGCGTGGAGACGGGGAAGGAGATGGTCCGAATGAAGAGAAGGAGTGCATAGAGTGTCTAATCCACGCAGAGGAAATTGAAAATTGATTCTGTTCAGATGGTTTATGAAATATTGATTCCAACAATGATAGTAGCCAGTTGCAAGAATAATGTCCTTCAGTGCATGCTAAAAACTAGTTCCCCTGCACTGTGCTAAAAACTAGTCGAGCAAATTTCAGCCCGAGGGGTGGGCTTAGAATAGTAGATTATCTGGAAGAACAGCAGGGAACACAGGCAAAGACAGAGTTAGGCAGGTAGACAGAAGATGGAGAATAAGGAATTTCTTTTCTTATTGTGCCTAATTTTAGTGATATAGGAAACGAGGTCATCAACCGATGGTGAGAGGGGGAAGGGTCATGGGACGTATGACCGGGAAGTGAGTGTTGGAGAGAAAAAGATCATTGGAGGTGAGGTGGTCAAGGAACTGCAAAGCTGTGCTAACAGAAAGATTTCTGCAGGGATATGAAGATCACAAGAACTGTGAAAAAACTAGGGATGGGGAGAGAGAGAGAGAGAGTGAGAGAGGAGCTAAATTCTCCCAGAAATGAGGGGCAGCCCGAGGGATCTCTGCAGATGATTGCAACAAGGAGAAATTCTGGGTGCTACGATTGCAGGCATGACTTAGGTTGCTGAAGGCCTTTTCTTGACATGGGAAGCACGATGATCTAGAAGCAACAGTAAAAGCAGGGACCCCCCACCTACTGCACTTCCTGACCTGGTGGCACAAGGGTTTGGAGGATAAAGCAGCAACAGGATGAGCAGGCTGGAGGGGAAGCAGTGACCTCCAGGGATTCCAGATTTCAGATGCAGCAAGAAGGTGCAGGGAACATTCCTGTAGGAAGTTGACCATACCTGGGGATTTTGCTGATGACAGACTGGGAGTGCCCGAGAACAGAGAAGAGCAAGGAAGAGCAGTGTGAGCTACAAAAGTGGGTCAAATTAGGGGGAAAACAAAGCCATATGGAAATGACAATCTGAATGATGAAGCATCCTTCATCTGCGGATTTCTTTTCATTTCATTCATTTCACCTGGGGATTTCATTTCATTTTATTCAAAATTTTTAAAAATTTAAGTGTCGTTGACACACAGCGTTACATTAGTTTCTATGCCTTATGCTCTGCTCACTAGAAGTGTAGGGGCCAGCCGCAACTATGCGACACTGTTACAACAGCATTGACTGTATTCCCCATGCCATGCCCTTTATTCCAGTGACTTACTCATTCCGTAACTGGACACCTCTGTCTCCCCCTCCCCTTCACCCATTTTGCCCACCTCCCCACCTTGCAACCATCACTTTGTTCTCTGTATTTATATGACCTGAGTATTTTAGAAGAATAAAAATAGAAGAGTAGGAATATGCTTATGAACATATTTTTGGGGGAGGGAATCTAGAGGCTTTAAGATTTAGCTTTATCATCATCCATCAGACTTATCACTTCGGATACCTCCTATATTAGATTTGTTCTTTAGTGTGGGGTCTAGCTTCTAGAACATATTAATATTGATTTGCCAGGCTGGAAATAATCTCAGAGGCCTTTTTAGTTCATTCCTCTGCATGTATGTGCGCACGTGTGCGTGCGTTTGGTCAGTTTGATGGAGTCGTGCACACAGTAACAGCTGACATTCACCCTTTTTAATACATTATTTTATGAGCTTTGACAAATGCATGTATTATAGTCAAGATCTAGAACTGTTCTAATGGCTCCCAAATTTACTTGTGCTTATAGTCATTCTTGTGTATATTAGTAGTTTGTTCTTTTTTTTTTTTTTTTTTTGAGTGTTATTCCATTATATGGATTTAACACAGTTAATTTGTGAATTTACCAGAAGAACCCCATTTGGGGTCTTTTCTCTGTTTTTGGTGATCATGAATAAAACCACTATAAATATTTACATGTACATTTTTTATGAAAACATGAGTTTTTATTTTTCTTAGGTTAAAAAATGAAAAAGATTGTTGGATCGTGTGGTACATCTATGTTTAACTCAAAAGAAACTATAAAACTGGTTTGCAAAGTGGCTGTTCCCAATTTGCATTTCTACCAGCAATGTATGAGAGCTTCTGTTGCTTCTCATTCTTGTCAGTGTTGATATTGTCAGTTTTGGGTTGTTTTTTTCTCTTAATTTTGTGTTTTAGTCAATCAAATGGGTGTATGGTGTTGTCACATGGTTGTTTTCATCTGTACTTTCCTAATGAGTAGTGACATTCAGCATGTTTTTACGTGCTTATTTGCCATTTATTTGTACATCTTTTTTGTTGGACTATTTTGCTCACTTTTTAAAATCACCTTTTTTTTTTACTATTGAGTTTTGAGAGTTCTTTACATATTCTAGATACAGACTCTTTACCTGACATGTCTTTCAAAAATATTTTATCCAGTTGTATTTTCATTTTCTTAACAGTATGTTTTGATGAATGCTAGTTTATATTTTAGATGAATTTCATTTTATCAATTTCTTTTTAATGGTTTGACTTTTGGTTTTGTATGTGGCAGATCACTGCCCAACCCAAGTCACAAATACTTTTGCTGTTTTCTTCTGGGTATTTTTTGGTTTACAGTTTTGCATTGAATTCTAAAATCCATTTTAAGTTAATTTTTGTGTATAGTGCAAGAAAAGGATCAGGGATTACCATTTTTTAATATACTGATACCCAATTTTTCCAGCATCATCTGTTGAAAAGACAAATCTTTCTCATGTGAATTCCTTTTGCACCTTGAACAAAAAATTAATTGGCCATATTTGTGTAGGTAAAATTCTGGATTCTGTTTTATTCCTTTGATATAATTAATACCACACTTTTCTGATACTACTGCATTATAGAAAGTCCTGAAATCAGGCAGTGTGAGCACTCCAACAGTATTTGGTCTTCTATTACGTGAACGTGGTTCATCTCCATTTATTTAGGTCTTATTTCATTTCCTTTATCAGACTTTGTAATTTTTAGCATACAGACACTGATCATCTTTTGTTAGATTTATACACCATAATTTCATGCTTTTTTGTGCTATTCTAACTATACTTTGAAAAATTTTTTTGGAGTATAATTCATATTATTTCTTCCGTCAGTATTTGGCAGAACTGATTGCCAATCGGTTCATCTGGTCCTAGAGCTTTTCATGTTGGAAACTTTTAACTACAAATTTAATTTCTGTAAGAGAAGTATAGTTATTTAGATTGTCTGTTCTTGAGTAAATGTTGGCAGTTGGTCTTTTAAGGAATTTGTCCCTTCCTTTTGAGTTGTTGAATTACTGGTATTTATATCTCCTCCCTGCCTTGCTGTCACTTCCTCCTCCCCCTTTTTTTGGTCAATCCACTTAGAGGCTTATTGATTTTATTCATCTTTTTAAAAACCCAGTCTCATTGATTCTTTCCGTTATTTTCCTTTCAATATTTAATTGATTTTTCTGTATTCATTTTTATAATTTTTTTCTACTTGCTTTGTGTTTAATTTGTACTCTTTCTAGTTTTTTTAAAATAAGGATTTTATTTATTTATTTGAGACAAGAGAGATACAGGGAGAAAGAGCATGAGCAGGGGGAGAGGCAGAAGGATAGGGAGAAGCAGATGCCCTGCTGAGCCAGGAACCTGACATGGGTCTCAATCCCAGGACACTGGGTTAACCATCTGAGCCACCCAGGTGCCCCCTCTTTCCAGTTTTTTAAGGTAAAAACTAGGTAACTGATTCGAGCCCTTTTTTCTTTTCTTTCTTTTTAAAAAAAAAAAAAATATATATATGTGTATATATATATATATTTTATTTCTTTTCAGCGTAACAGAATTCATAGTTTTATAGCACACCCAGTGCTCCATGCAATGCGTGCCCTCCATAATACCCACCACCTGGCTCCCCCAACCTCCCACCCCCCCGCCCCTTCAAAACCCTCAGGTTGTTTTTCAGAGTCCATAGTCTCTCATGGTTCATCTCCCCCCCAATTTCCCTCAACTCCCTTCTCCTCTCCATCTCCCCATGTCCTCCATGTTATTTGTTATGCTCCGCAAATAAGTGAAACCATATGATAATTGACTCTCTCTGCTTGACTTATTTCACTCAGCATAATCT
>PISX010030991.1:0-17984 GCA_004024625.1 Mellivora capensis
CATTACATGGAGCACTGGCTGTGTTGTAAAACTATGAATTCTGTTACGCTGAAAAGAAATGAAATTAATTAAAAAAAAAGAATCACTTTGTCATATTTTTTAACAAAAAAAGTGCTTGCTGGTTTTTTTTGTTTGTTTGTTTGTTTTGGATTGAGTTGACTGTATAGATAGATTTAGGGACAATTGACATCTTCACAATATTCATGAACATAGTACATTTCTCCATTTAAGTATTTTAACATTTTTTTACAATGTCTCATGGGTTTTGGTGTGCATCTATTGTACATCTTATCAGATCTATTCCTAAGCATTTCACATTTCTCAATGTTACTATGAATGATGTTTTCAAATTTAAATTTCTATTTATTTGTTGGTAGTGATAGAAATAAAATAGATTTTTGTATAGAATTACTTTATACCTTATAAACATGCTAATTACCTTTAGTAGCTTATTTATAGATTCCATTGGATTTTCTGTATATACAGTCATGTTATCCATAAATAGAAAGTTTCTTTCTTTCTTTCTAATATGAGTATCATTATTCCTTTGTCTTGCCTAATTGCACTGACCATATCTTCTAGTAAAATGTTGAATAGAAGAAGCTGCTTTGTTCCTGATATTAGTGGGGCAATTTTCAATCTGTAACATTAATTCTTAACATTAAATAATGACAGTATTTCATTGGGAAACTTGTGTTCCTAGTTTGCTGAGAATTTTTTTTAAAAATCTGGAATAGGTAATGGATTTTATCAAATGCCTTTTATGTTAAGATGATTATATGGCTTTTATTTCAAAATTTGTTTATATAGCAAACTACATTGATTTTCAATGTTAAACCATTCCTCGGATAAACCTCATTGGGTCATTTGGATGAAATGCTCTTTTTGTACGTGATGAGCTTGATATGCTAGGTTTTATTAAATTTTTGTATTTATGGTAATGACTGACATTACCCTATAGTTGTCTTTGTGTGTACTTTGTCTAACTTTAGTACTAGCATTATAAAAGGTGACCTCACAAAATGAGTTGGGAAATATGACCTCCTTTTTATTTTGGGAGTGAGTTTTTGCAGATTTAGCTTTACTTCCTTCAACATTTAGTAGAAATCACCAGTGAAGTCCTCTGAGGTTTTCTCTCTGAGGATGTTTCTAAGTACAAGATTAATTTTTTAGCTATATAGGATTATTCAGGTTATCTTGTTTTCTTGTTTAAGTTCTGGTAGTTTGTGTTCCAAGGAGTTTTCCAGCTTTATCTAAGCTGTCAGATTTACTGTCATAAAGTTTTCATAATAATTATATGTTTAACATCTGCAGAATGTATAATGATATCACCTCTTAGTCTTGATACTGTGATTTTTTCCTTTTTTCTCCTTATCTTTGTGGTTGGAAGTTTATAAATTTACCAATCTTAACATGCCAGAATTTGATTTCATTTATTTTTTTCCTACCTTTAATTTTTATCAATTACTGCTCTTTTATTTCTTTCTTCTGCTTACTTGGGTTTAATTTGCTTCTCCTTTCCATTTTTTAAAAAATAGGAGTATTTACCATTTTGGATCTTCTTTTCTAATAATATAAGCATTTAATACAATAGTTTTCCCTCTGTGCACTGCTTTCAGAGCTTCCAATTTCTGGTAGACTTTTAAAAAAATTAGGTCACTCCAAAATATATGTTATATTCTCCTATGATTTCTTTTTTTGACTTGTGGATTATTTAGAAGTACGTCATTTAATTTGTAAATATTGGAGAAATTTTCCAAATTCCTTTCTTATTGATTTCTGGTTTAATTCTACTGTATTTAAGAACACTACTTTTAGTTTGAAATTTATTAAGAATTCTTTTATGGCTTAAAATATGTTATGTCAGGGTACCTGGATGGCTCAGTTGGTTACATGGTCCAACTTTATTTGAGCTTGGGTCATAATTGCTAGACTGGGAGATCTAGCCCTGTGTTGGGCTTTGTACTGGGCATGGAGCCTGCTTAAGATTCTTGCTTTCCCTCTCCCTCTGCCTGCTGCCCTCACTCTCTTGCTCTCTCTCTCTGAAAAGAATGTGTTATATCTTAGTAAACATTGTGTGTAGTATTGAAAATAATGTATTTTCTTGGATCAAGTATTCTATAATTATCAATCAGATAAAGCTATTTGATGGTATTTTTCATGAAAATAAGATAAGAATTCTATTGTCTTCCTTGTGTTTGTATCTCTGTACCTAATATGACCCCCCCTTGTCTGCTTTTGAGATTTTCAAATTTTCACTGTTTTTCAGTAATCTGGGATATACTTCAAAGGGATTTTCTTTGTATTTATTCTGCTTGTGTTTTACTGACCACTTTGCCGGGGCTTATCCTTTTCATAAAGTTTGAAACAATTTTTGGAAATTTTTTTTTATATATTTGTCTTGTCCCCTAACCTTCTCTCCTACTGGATTCCATTTGTACATATATTGTCAAACATCACTGAACCCTGTTCATTTTCTCTTTTTCCTGGTTGTGCTGTGTTTTGGATAGTTTCTTCACTATACATACATTCAAGTTGAATGATAGTTTTCCTAGTGTTATTAATTCCATACAATTTAATTTTTATCTCAAATTTTTTTTCATTTCTTGAAATTCTATTTGTGTCCTTTAAAAATATTTTTCTTATTTCTTTATCATGTTGATATTTCCTCCACCTTCCTAAATATATGGAGTACTTTTTTCAAAGGATTTTTAATGTCCTTCTCTTATTTTTCTTTGCTCTTTTTTTTGCTTGTTTATAATACATGATAAATATCAACTCAAATATTAGGACAAAGCTAAGGGTCAAGTCTACCAATCTCATCCTTCTCTTCTCTTTTTTGAATTTTTTTTTCTTTATTCTCATATAAGTGGAATCATGTAGTATTTGTTTTCCTGGGACTGGCTTATTTTACTTAGTATAAAGTTCAAACATTTAATCCATATTGTTCCATATGATATGTTTTTCTTCCTTTATAAGGCTGAAGGGTATTCCATTTTATGTATACACCATATTTTCTTTATCCATTCATCTGTCAATGGACATTTAAATTGCTTACACATCTTGATTATTGTTAATAATGTGATAGTGAACACAAGAGTGTAAATATCACCTTGGCATCCTGATTTAAATTATTTTTTATAAAAACCCAGAGGTATGATTTCTGGCTCATATAATAGTTCTATTTTTAATTTTTGAGGCACTTCCATACTATTTTCCATAGCAATTGCACCATTTGCATTCCTACCAACAGTGCATCAGGGTCCCAATTTTTCCACATTATTGCCAACATTTGTTATGTATTTAATGTTTTTGGTACCAGCTATCCTAACTAGTAACTGAAGTGATACTGCATTGTGGTTTTGATTTGCATTTCTGACGATTAGTGATATTAAGCATCATTTTAGATACCTATTGGTTATTTGTACGTTTTCTTTGTAGAAATGCCTCCTCAAGTCCTTTGCCCATTTTTAATTCAGGACATTAGTTTTTTGCTTTGTTTTTTCCTACTGTTGAGTTGTAGAAGCATCTTATTTTGGATACCACCTTATTAGATAATGGTTTGCAATTATTTTCTCCCATTCCATAGGTTGCCTTTTCACTCTGTTGGTTGTTTCCTTTGCTGTACATTTTTTGAGAGAAAATAATTATAGAGCTTACCTCACATATTCTTATGGAAAGCATAATTTCCTGTTGTATATATATTTTTAACGATTTTATTTATTTATTTATTTGACAGAGTGGGAGCAAAAGCAGGGGGAGCATCAGGCAGAGGGAGAGGGAGAAACAGGCTTCCCTCTGAGCATTCAACCTGATGTGGGGCTCAATCTCAGTATCCTGGGATTATGACCCAAACCTAAGGCAGATGCTTAAGCAACTGAGCAACCCAAGCACCCTTCCTGTTGTATATTTTTATTTTTAAGAAGCATAGAACACAACTGTGACATTAACAATACAAAAACTGTGTAAGGATCATCAGTGTTCTTTGGTCATCAACAGTAACCAAACCAGTACTCAAAGTGTGGTCTCTGGTACTAATCTGTATTGGTTCCCAGCCCATGGCAATGGAAGTATAGAAACTGAACATAAGCATTTACAAACTTTTATGGAAATTTGACTTTCCTGTGAAATATAAGCATCTGATTGTTTTTTTTCTAGAAATTTGTATTTATTGTATTTTACAAAGGTATTAATCTTGCGAGATTAAAAACTAAACCGGTCCTTCATTAGAAATAGTTTAAGAACTACTTCTCTCTATCAGTTAATGTAGAGCTAATAACCTTATTTTGAAATCAGTTACAAATATTTCCATTATTTTCAGAGTATTTTTGAAAAAATTATTCCTCTAAAATAACATCATATTCTTAAATTATTCTCAAATCTCATTTTGAGGAAGCACTTTATCAAAGCAATTCCCTTTTCATCTACATAGATATTTGGATGCTAGAAGTTCTGATGAGATAGCCAATACAGCAACTTTTTATTTATATATTCATATTTAACTTTAGTGATTATAATATTGAAGACTCAAAGGACTATGATTAAATAAGAAAACTAAGAGGAATCTATTGTCATGAAGTTTCCTTTTTTCTCTGAATTGTTTGGGTAAAATTCTTAAAGCAACATTATTATACTGTCTCAACTTTAGGCCAGTATTCTATTTTTGAATTTCTGATATAAAGCTGTATCCTTTGGTTGTTATCAAAAGGAGTCTCCAGACAGTTGGCAAAGAAGTTCATCTGACACAGTTGTCCCTGTCTGCATAATATGAAGAACTGTCATCTCAGTGATTTGCATTAAATTTTGTCATATTTCTTAAACATGCACCTCTAATTCTTGAAGTGTCTTCACAAGTTATTCTCTGATACAAAGAAATGAAAATAGTGTGTACAAAAAGATTTATTTTCACAGGAAGTACAATTAAAGACAGTGAAATTTGTCAAATCTATCCGACAAAAATCCCAGAATTTTCTGTATCATTCAACATACCTTGAAATTATGCTATCCGCTTGAATAGTATAAAAACAGGAGGACAGATTACAAAAATGGCATTTTGAAAGTTATTCAGAGGATTGATGGAACTGTGCTACTTTAGGTAGCCAGTCCACAACTAGTTATTAGTGGTTTGCAAAATCATAAGTTTGCACGAGAACATAAATCATCACCCTGTGTAGTTCAAGAAAGTCTTGCTATGAAAAACCAACATGCTTAGGGATACAGATGACTTACATTCTGATACAAACTTATTATTTCATTACAAATCAATTAAATTTTAAATAGAACAGAGTTAGATTCTTGTATTTGTTAGGACTGTTTTCAGCTCTAACAAACTATGATTAATTTTGATTTCATTGAATAGGCTTTTTGTTTTTTTAATCTGCTTCCCCCAAATAACAAGAAATCCAGGAGAAGCATTTGCTTGCTGACATTGGAAAAACTACCCATGTCAGCAAAGTCAACAGATCCAGACTCCTTTCCTTCTCTGCCCCCAGCCATTCTTTGCATTCTGACCTTTTATCCTCATATTGTCACCTGTGGTGAAAGGATGTTTACAGTCAAGTCAGTAAAATGCAGAACCAGCTGCATCTGGCCTTTGTATAAGGAAAGTAAACGGTTTCCCAGAAGCCTTCTATAGCTACTCTTTTAGCTTTCACTGTTCAGAACCTTGAAATTTGGCATAACTAGCTGCAGGAGCAGATGTGAGAAGTTTAATGTATGGCAGAGGTAAAAGTGTTTTCAGAATTGGTGTGATGTAAAGCATAAGCTGGGTTATACTGAGTTAGCAGGTGACTCCAAATCTCAGCAGCTTGACATAAGTTTATGTGTTGCTTGTACAAAAGTACGAGTCTGCGTGACTACCAGTGTAGCTCTCTTCCATGTGGTGACTTCACTCTCCAGGCTGCTCTGATGTTATGGCTGACGGATAGAGGGCAACCCTCTAGTGTGCTTATGCTTTCTTGTTCTTCTTAGCTGCTCATCAAAATCAGTGTGTTCATACCCAAATCCGTTTATGCCATTTAGATCTTTATGTGTCTGGTAATTTACTTAAAATTCTGTGGAATCGGACACTATAAAAATGCAAAAAGGGTGGTTTTATTGAAACTCAGTTGAATGCTTTGGGAAGAAGGGATAAGGTGGAGTCACTAAAAATTGGTTATAAGAAAACCAAAGAAATCTAAAAGGATTCTGAGCCCATGTTGTTTTGTAGGTGTCCAATTTCTTGCTCCACTTTAAAAAAATAAAATTGGAAATTATAGACAATGTATCAGGAGGGCGAACTATTCAAGAAAGACAGATCAGCATCAATCTTTAATCAGAGAAATTAGGTGTAAGGAAACTGCTGTGGGCTTATATCTACAGACAAGAGGATCTCTATTGTATCTATCAAATATTCATCACAACTTATGGTTTTGACCTTTTTCACTGAATATTCTGTTTTTCAATATTTGTACTGATTTTGAATGGCTTGATAATGGAATGGAATAGAAATAGCTTTAATCTGCTACTGTTAACTGAGTCCCTTGCTGCATTTTAATGGAACTTTGAAAAACAAAAGTCAAACGGAATCTGAACCTGATTTGCTTTCCTCAAAGACAAAGAAAGTCAGAATGAGAATTGAGGCTGAATCAGTTATTGCAAAAACTAAAGAAAATTATAATAAATTATAGCTGCCTCTTTCTAATATCATTTTCCCTCTTTTTATCACTTACATTCACTGTGTTCTATATGTTATCTGAGTATCCAAGACCTTGATGCTTGTTAGAGTCTTGAATCCTGGTCTCTTGGCTATTCTGTTTCATTTTCAGAATCATCTTGAACTCCATGTACCTTCTTCTTAATGTCTAGCTCAAGAAAGTTTGCCTTAGGGAATACAAAATCAAAGACTCTTGAGTACATATTAACTATAAACACCATAAGCCCCTTATTTATTGCCTAGAATATCTCCCTAGGTCAGAACCATTTAGTTGCTTGCTTCTGCCTGTTGTTCACAAAGACGTACTGTACTTCTTTGATTTCTGCCTTCTGCTACAAGTTCATATTTCTTTGACTATCTTCTCGGCTTTTGGATGAGATTACTATCTTCAGATATCTCTCATACTAACATTCATCCTTGTCCTATCAAAATGTAGTTTGTCAATTTTTTTCAGATGCTTTCTTTTCTCTATGACCAGAATTTTATTTCCTCTTTCATTCCTTCGTATAGTATTCCGTTAGAGATCCAGGGATGCTTAAGATTTGCTCTGAGATAAATGTTTGTGGTTCACAGCGTACACATTTCTTTGCAGCTTGCAAATATTCTCATATCAACATTTCATTCGTTCTTACAGGGCTTATTACTATCACCATATTTTTTAATGGAAACTGAAGGCTAAGAGCTGCTGTCATAAACTAAAGGACATGAAGAGTAAGTAGCAGAATTGGGACTATAAGCTATTCTCCTGCTTTCTCCACATTGTTACACCCAAATACCAGACTAACATGTATATAACAAGTCTCCAAAGCTCCAAAGATTTTGGAGTGGGTTACATTTTGGGGTGGGCAAAAGGAATAAAGCAAGACTCTTCTGTGATGCTGTTTGGGTCCTCCATGGCCAAATGTTTGGCTCACTATATTTTGCATAATTTACTTTTTTCCCTGTGACTACTTCCTTCTTATTAAAAGAGTTTCTTCTCTTGGTTAATAATGCATCAATTTCTCTTCCTTCTTTTTCTATTTCTCTGTTTCCTATTTTATTTCCTTCTCTGGCCATTTTCTTGCAAAAAATAGGGAAATTCAGATTAGGTTTTATATATGAAGTAGAAAACTTGTAGAATCATGGCAAATCTCCCAGACATACCTCTGGAAGTGAAACTTACTCAGACTGGTCGTATTAACTATGACCAGTTAATATCAGGTCAGACAATTATCTATTGGAATAAAAAAATTCACATAATGAAGAGTGTTCTGGCCATCCTTGCCAGTAAGTTTCACATTTTCAATATTTGATTATTATTTGACCCAGGAAATGAAGTTAATTCCTCTGCGATCCTCTTCATGAAATCCATTGTCATGAGATTTCCTGATTTCCTGATTAAAGATTCTTAGTGGTTTTTTTTTTTTTTTAAGATTTTATTTATTTGGGAGAGAGAGAGAATGAGAGAATAAGCGGGGGGAGGGACAGAGGGAGACAGAGAAGCATATTCTCCATTGAGTGGGGAGCCCGACATGGAGTTTGATCCAGGACCCAGAGATCCTGACATGAGCCCAAGACAGATGCTTAACCGTCTGAGCCACCCAGACACCCCTCATTGTTTGTTTTAAGATTTTTAGATTGACTCTTTCAGAATTCACTTCTCATTCTATGGCTGCTGAAGCTGTGATCAGTTTGGAGGTCCCATATACTTAAAACACCCTGTCATTGTTAAGAACAATGGTACTAAAATGAGATCAACAGTCAGTGGTGGGGAATGGAAAGTAGCTCTCAGCAGCTCCTTGTTAATGTTCTGTTCAAATGTGTTTTTTGGTCTTTTTAAAATCTAGTCTATGGTAATCCATCTCTTCCAGTGATTCAGGCCAATTGGACTTACTTTCCCCCCATAAATCTTATCCCTCAACAAAATTTGTAGACTCAGTCTCCAGAATGACCAGAATCTGCCCATTTGTCACCATTTCCACAGCTACCATCTTGGTTCTAACTTCCATCATATCTTCTATGTACTACCTCAACAGTGTTTTAGGTGGAGGCTGCCCCTTCAAATTATTCCTGGTATAGAAGCCAGAGTGTAAAATGTGAGTCAAAGTATGTTATAAGGGTCTGCTGATTCTGGCGTCCACTCTGGGTTTATCTTCTATCATTCTCCCCTTGCTCAATCCCTTCAAGCCATACTGGCCTACCTGTTACCTCTTTAAGATATTATATCTACTAGAATACTTTTTCCATTCAGATCCATCTAATTGGCTCCCTCATCTTCTTGACTCATACTTAGCCATCTCAGCAACTTTGTTTGTTCAATTCAGAATTAAAACTCTTTCCCCTACACTCTCTTTCTTTGCTTTGACTTTCCTGATAGGCCTTATCACCACTAACATATTTTTTCTGTGTGTCTGCTTTTTGGTTTATTTTCTTTTTCCCCAATTACAATATAAGCCATGAGAGCAAGGATTTTTGTTCATTTTATTCACTCTCATTCCCCCAGAACTTAAAACAGTTCTTTTAAAATAATGGACACTCAAAACAAATTAAAAAAGACAAAAAACTTTGGGCGTAGTAACTGAACATAAGAATATAATAAAGATGTACTTATTTTTGAGGTACTCTGGGATACTTTAAGTAAATGGAAAAATATTAAAAGCAAACATATGTAGGAATGATATGTCTTCTATATCTTTCCTTCTTCTTACCACCCACATGAGGCCCATGGTATAATTCAAAATAATAGGTACTACAGATACAAACCAGCCTCTGGGTAGCACGTAGACCTATAGTCCTTTGACACACTGAGTCACCAGGCCCCACACAGTGATGGTAATTCAGCTTGACAGAATATTGACTGTTTTTTAAACATGCCTTGTCCTGAATGTGACTTTAAAGAAGAGAATGACTTTCTCTTTTTGGGCTGTGACTTACTAGACCTTATATATGTTAGGTCCTCTGGTAAATTAATCAGGTTTTAACCTTTGATCTGATGAATCTATTGATACCATGGCCTTTATTTGTATTTTATACCTTATTAAACTTTGGATATATAATCCTTGCTACCACTTTCATTAAATATTAAAAATACACATAATGAGAATATGATTTCCCATAGTTTTGTCTTGCGTAGTTTTCCTGCTGTTTGTATAGATCTTGTTTCCATTAAATTATACATTTCAAGTATTTAGTAATAAATACTATAACTGTAAGTATAGTTTGGAGTTATTTTTGTCTTCTCTACAAAATGTAGGTAGAAATGAAGATTCATTTTCTTCCTCAAAGGTTATTTGATGGCAGCCAGTTCTTGTGTGTTTTTATCTTATTTAGATCCAATTAGTCAACGTACAATGTATCATTAATTTTAGACGTAGAGCTCACTTATTCATCAATTGCTTTTAAGACCCAGTGCTCATTACATCACTTATTCATAGTTGTATCTTTAAAGCCACTAGATGGGGCACTGGATGGTGTAGTCTGTTGAGTGTATGACTCATGATTTCAGCTCATGATCTCAGGGTTGTGGGATCCAGCCCCAAGCTCGGCATTGGGCTCCGTGCTGAGCACAAGCCTGCTGGGATTCTTTCTCTCCCTCTGCCCCTCCCTGCGGGACCCCACCCTGCTCGAGTTCTCTCTCAATCACTAAAAAAAACAAACCGAAAAAACTACTAAAAAAAATTATTTACATTTATAGCTTTATTCTTTTGACCTTATAGTATTCATAATTTGCTTGCGAATTTCTGCTGTTTTGAATACCGTATAATTAATTTTTGTCCTAAACTTTTCTGGAACTCAGTCTGATGGGAAAAATGTTCTGAATTTTCCTGTGATTGTTATTGCTATTGATTTATCTCTTAGTTCTATGCATGTGTGCATGTATGCTCTAAGCTTGTTATTGTAGAAGAGATTTGATTTACAAAAAAATTATTAAAAGAGTACAGAGTTCCCATGTTTCCTTAGTTTTTACCTAAGATCCCTTTTTTGTTAAGGTATCGCATCCAGGGTAACTTACACTAAGTGGTCATTAAGTTCTTCTTGGCTATGAGAATTTCTTAAACTTTTGTAGTTTTTATTTTATAATTTTGACACTTATTAGGAATAATATTTTGTATTTTGTAGAAACACCCTCAATTGGGATTCATCTGAGAGTTTCTCATGATTACACTGAGGTGATGAATTTGGGTTGGAACATAACAAATAAAGAGTCATTTTCATCACATCATGTCCAGAGTATATGTAATTAACATGATTTATCGCTGTTAATGTTAACTTTAATCACTTGGTTGAGATAGTATTTTAAAGGTTTATCCACTGCAAAGTTACTGTCCCCTCAGTCCTTTTCATACTATATTCTTTGGAAGGAAATCCGCACAGCCCACGCTTACAGACTAGGGGGTTATGATCCACCTCCTGCAGGATGATGTATGCACACAAATCATTTAGGCTTCTGCATTGGAGATTTGCCTCTTCTTCCCCATGCATTTAGTCATGCAATCATTTATGTTAGTAGGGGCTCATGGGCCCTTATTTTACATTTGTATTATAATCCAATGCTACTTTATTTTGCTCCTCATTTTTTTCAGTTTTAGCTTTTAGGAGCTCTTCTACTTGGCTTCTGTGTTCTATTGACAGTACACCCATTGTTGTGTGTGGGTCTGTGTTAGGACTTCCTTACTTTCTGACACTACAAAATAGATGCTCTAGACTCCTATATTTCCCACCTCAGTAAGTAGAACCAGCCAATTCTGCAAGGAATGCTTTTTTTTTTTTTTTTTGAGAATGATTTTAGAAGTGAAGATTTGAGATTCACTAAGTCTGGGTGCTCCTAGGCTCTCTCAACTAACAGAGGAAGGAAGTATATATGTGACACTATATATACACTTATCTGTAAATATTTCTCTAAATAATAATCTATTTCTGTACTAGGCTAAACACGGGTTCACACAGATGTCTCCAACCTTAATAGTATATTAATTTTCACTGCTTTATACCCCAGGACTTTACAAAGCCTCTGTATACAGTGTACAACCAACACTTACTTGATAATTGCATGAACAAAAATGTTCTCTTTATCATCTTCCCACTTTTGGGCTCTGTTGTTGATTTTCTTGCACCTTAAATTTAAGTGTTCTTTAAAAATACTTTTTGTGTAAAAAAACCTGACATATGATGTTTATTTGTGTGCATATACCTGTGTCATCTGAGGATATAAGCCCCTGCCTCTCATAAATCCTGCAAACTCTTTCATTACTAATGCTAGAGGCCAAGTCTTCCAGGTCTGGCTTTAGCTCTCTTTTATAAGTGGCTACCATCGCTTCTTTCTCCTTCTTTCAGCCTAGGGTAATCTATCTTAAACTTGAATGTGGTGGTAACTTAAGTTCCACTTCTCTAATCCCAAATTTTTGCTTAAATCTTAATATCCTCCTTATTCCACTGAGAGTTTAGGATTTTGACAAAATTCAGAAGGATGTGAACACTATATCCACTCTGATGTATCCATGCTCAAAAGCAGTAGATGAAGAAGAGCCTAATAATAGAATGCGCAAAAGTGCAAAGTTGGAAAAGAAAAAAAAATTAGTGGAAACACACTGCCACTCCATACATTTTGTTTCCAAACTAGAAATTCCAGTATTGCTGTATCTCTTTTATTCTTCCTTGACTTTTGTTTTCCACAGATGGTGCTTCCTCTTGCTGCCTGTTACATCTTCATTCTTATCCTCACAAAGCATCCAGTGTTTTACCATCGTTTCTTGCAAAGGTTCTTAGCATTCAAGGTCTTGGTAATATGGTCTGATTACCCACGCCATCTTCTTTCCCGCTGGTTGCCCTATGTAACTACACAGCATGACACAAAATGTCTGATGATCTGAACACGAGCCCTGTGTGTTCCTGACTCTGTGCTTTAGCTTTTATACTTTCTTTCTCCTGGTGTTAGTTTGACAGTTATTCCTTTGACTCTCTTTTCGTTCTGGTAGTTGCTAAGATTTTATAATTCAAGTACTGTATTTCACTATGCATCAGAGAATTGTTTTTGTTTGGTACTAAATGAAACCTCTAAATCTGAGGACTCTTTTGAGGTTTCTAAACAGCTCTGATAAGTGACTGATCTCCATCTCACCCGGGTTTTGAACAAGCGGCTTGATGTAACAATTGAGGCCAAAATGTCATCTTTATTATATAAAAAGGCCAGGGTAGAGGTTACTTAACTTTGTATCAGCCTAGTGTGTGTGCTAATTACTGAGCTCTAGAACTGGCCACATTTCCCCTTTCAGGCCCCGACAAGCAGATGAAGAGTCCCTCCTGGTAGCCAGGAGCAGAGGTGCTGACCTGGACATGCCTGGTGATTTTCCTGAAATACACTCAGTAGATAAATCACTGTATTTTGAGGTGGAGTGAATAAAGGGGCAGAAAGAGGACAGAGAGAGGGAAAAACTATTCCTACTCTGTGTCCTTCCCTTCGCCCTGCCCCCCCACAAATTCCTGTGCTCCTATGTCTCTTCACTTCCAGAAAAATCTCAATCTAACAAATGCATTTTTTTCATATATTTCTTCCTTCTGCTTTCTATTTCTGGGATGTTGGACATATATTGGAACCTCTCAATACCTTCTACATATGTCTCAGTTGGTATACTATTCTATTACCTCTTTGCAGTGCATTTAGGTAAATTCCCAATACTGTTTGCCCATACATTTTCTTATTTATTACCTGCTGAATAAAGATTATCCCATTACGGCAAACACTTACAAATAAATGTATCTTTGTCCTTATGCTTACAAATTTTATTTTTTTGGATAAGGGGAAGGAACCATGTGTCTACCTCGACAGATATATTCATTTTCACATCCTTTCTTATAGTTTGTGAGGATATTGAATTCTGGCCAATATAATGTGAGCAGAAGTCTATTGGGGGCTTTGGGGAGATTTTTATTTCTTAATAAAGGAGTTGTTGGACCTAATTTCATTGAGTCATTCATCCAGTTTTAAGAAACACCTACCTTAACACTTTGTAATGTGAAAAACAAACCTGGTTTCTTTATTGGCCAATGAACTTTTAACTTCTGCAAATTGTCTTTCAATATTTTTTGTCAAATTTTCTTTAAAATTATTTTGTCCTATTGATTAGCAGATAGTCTATATGCACTCCGGATACAAATTCTTTGTTAGTTTTATGCACTGCTGCTAATCTCCCATTCTGCAGCTCATTTTTCCGTTTCATTTTTTTTTTTAAGATTTATTTCTTTTAGAGAGAAAGAGAATGAGTGTGTGTACAAATGAGGGAAGAGGCAGAGGGAGAGAGAGGAGGAGAATCTCAAGGAGGCTCCTTGCTGAGTGCAGAGCTCCACACTGGGCTTGACCCCAGGACCCTGAGATCATGACCTGAGTGGAAATCCAGAGTCTGCCGCTTAACCAACTCCACCACTGAGGCGCCCCATACATTTTCTATATAATATTCTTTTTTCCCAGAAATTTCAAACTTGGTGTGGTTAAATATGTTAATATTTTCCTTTTTGTATAGGTCTTTTTTGACCTGTCTAAGAAAACCTTATTATCCTGATGATGGTCATAAAACTATTCTACAATTTTCCCCTCAATTTAAAAGTTTTGCTTTTCTCTGGTTATTAGGCTATATAAGATTAATATTTGTGTTTGATGTGAGGTAAGAATTATTTCTGGGCTCTGTTTCATTTTAGTGATCATTTTGTCTGTCTCTATAAGACTATTGCTTTGATCACTATAGATTAATTGTCAGTCTTGATCATCTTCAAAAAACTTTACTCTATTGGACTTTTAATGTTTCCATATGAATTTTTAAGATCATCTGTTATAGGGGTGCCTGGGTGGCTCAGTCGTTAAGCGTCTGCCTTCGGCTCAGGTCATGATCCCAGGGTCCTGGGATTGAGCCCTGCATCGGGCTCTCTGCTCAGCGGGAAGCCTGCTTCTCCCTCTTCCACTCCCCCTGCTTGTGTTCCCTCTCTCACTGTGTCTCTCTCCGTCAAATAAATAAAATCTTTAAAAAAAAGAGATCATCTGTTATAAATTCATGTAAGGTTTTGTTGATTTTTTTGTTGAAATTTCATTGATATCAGAGGTTGATTTGGCAAGAAATTTCACAATATTGATAACTTTTTTTATTCTTTTGGTAATTTTTTTGGAATGTTTCAAACATTCTTCTGTGATTTTATTCTACTTTATTGATGTTATCCCAACATAATGAACAATATTTTTTGCTATTGATGATGGATACTTTTTATATTACATTTAATATATGTGTTACTTTTATATAAGAATACTATTGATTTTCCTATGTTGATCTTTTGTTCAGAACTCTTAACAGATTCTCTTATTCTAATAGTTGGTCACTTGAGTATCTGATTTTTTTTTATAGACAATTGTACAAAGTAATTTTAGGTTCTGCTACATGCTAAGATTATGTTACAGTGGTTAAAAAAATTAAAGGATTTATTTGCTATATGGAGCTTAGAGGGAGACAGTATAGGACTCTTTTAGCAGCTCAGTGGCTTCATTGCAGACCAGACTTCTAACTTCATGTCACTCATTGTCACAGCATTGCTTTCATCCTCATTATAACAAGATGGTTACTGTACCATGGGGCGTAAACTCAGCATTTGAGTCAATAAGAAGAGACAAAGCTAAAACTACAAGAATCTAGCCTGGGCCTGTAAGACCCCTAGAGGGACTTCACTTAAGCTTAGTTCTCTATAAGACCTTGCTTTTCACTCTGGACTAGGAAAGAGTTTCTTGCCCTGTTGCAGGCAACTCCCTTTCCCATGCAACACCAAGTAACAGTTGCATCCAAGTCCAGTTTACCTGGTGTCCAACTGAATTATTTTCCAAAGGTTAGGGCTGCTCTTACATTTAGGCTTGCCAGATGGGAAAGGAGATCTAAGAGGAAGATAGACTCAGAACAAGTACAGAAATTAAAAAATTAGAACTTTATCCCTTCCTCTCTACTGGTGCATGCCTTTAAAATTTTCCCTTTCCCCAGTAGAACTTACTCCTCGATCCAGCTACACATATATTGGGGGGAAGTATGTCCCAAATTCTGTTGTAAAGAGACAGTGACCATGATGGGATATGTGTTGCATTAAAATTTTCTAATTGTCATAGCTCTTATCTGCCTTTTTTGGGAGATGGGGGTAGAGATCAGCTAACTCCCCAATAAACAGTGAAATTAACAGTGGACATTGTAATTTTTCCTCTTAGACAATGATTCCAACAGTTTTCTATTAAATATAATATTTACTGAGTGTTCTCAGTATTAATCTTTAATATACTAAGTTTCCTTCTTTTCCAAGTTTCTTATAAGTTTTTTCTTTTGCAAAGTAATTATTAAATTTATGAAATGTTTTCTACATTTATTGAGAAAATATGATTTTCCTATTAGGGTATTTAAAGTCATGAATTTCAATGGTCATTTTTTTTCTTCCTAATCTGAACCATTCTTTGTCTCTAGGGATAATGCTATTGATAACAAAAATTATTTCTAAGATACTGATACATTATATAGATAATATTTTATTTAGAATGTTTATATCTACATATCTGTATGAAATAGGCCAATAACTTTTTTCTTAAGTTGTTCTGATTTTAGAATCAAGGGTACACGAGCCTCATTAAATGAACTGAGCACCATTCGTTTCTTTTCTATTTTCTGAAATAATTTTTAAAGGATAAAAATTAACTTTTGTTATAGCAAATGGTATCTTTTCTGAGTCACATTTCTCAAGTACATTTACATTTTAAAGTAAATAACAGTTTGAATTACAGTTACTCTCTAGTTATTGACTAGAATCCTATCTAACAATATTGCTAATTAGGATATTTTTTCTGTAAATTTTTTTTGGTTTTCCCTGTTTCAATATCTATAAATTATGACATTTTTATTTCTTGAATTATTTTTATGCTCTTTAATTCCTTTTTCTAATCTAACTAAATTGGCTAGGATCTCTAGTACAATTATAGAATTAAAATCTAGGTCCTTTTACCGATTTTACCGTGGGCTGCAGTGTTCATGGCAGCTTTTGGTGGACAAAAATCCTTGATCCTGTTAAGAGAGCTTTCTTCTTATCTACATTTATAAAGACTTTTCCTTATTAATGTTGAATTTTATTAAATGGGTTTTGCAAGTTTTAACATGGTTAAATCCAAATTTTCCCTTATAAAAACACAAGTTGGTATGAGGTATTATCTCTTTGATATGTGGCTGGCTTCAGATTTTTAGTATTTTATTTAGACAGTTATGTCTATAAGTGACACTGGCCTGTAGTTTTATTATCTTGTACTATTTATGTTACCATTTATGATTATAGTAGTATATTATTAGAGTTGAATAATGTTGTTTTTAAAATTTTATTTATTTATCTCTTGTATTCCCTAAAAGAGTGTTAAATTTGGAGTTAGGAATTCTTGATTTTTTTTTTTTGTCAAATTTGTTTATAAAACTGTTTGGACTGATATTTTATTAATTACTATTGCAGTTTTAAAACATTTTCCTATAAGAAGCTATATTCTGTTGAATTTTTCAAAGTTATTGAATATTATTTATATATTTTTTACAAACTTTTTTGTTAAACAATGCACATGTTTGAATTTTCAGAGTGGTATCAAGGGTACACATTATTGCATATTGCTTCTTTCATACATTAGGTGTATAAGATTCATCCATGTTAATGTAGTGCAGATTAATTTCTATATATAATGTTTCCTTATGTTTCAAAACAAAATCTTTTCTAATTTCCATTAGGATTTCTCTTTTGACCATGCATTATTAGAAGTTTATTTCCTATTGTCTAGTTATATTTGTATTCCTGAATTTTAGCAAAATTGCATTATGGTCAGAAAGCCATGTGTTGAATGACTTTTATCCTTTTCAATTTGTTTCTTTACTTTATGGCCTGTTTAAGGTCAATTTTTTTTAAAAGATTTTATTTATTTATTTGAGAGAGAGACAGTGAGAGAGAGCATGAGCGAGGAGAAGGTCAGAGGGAGAAGCAGACTCCCCGTGGAGCTGGGAGCCCAATGCGGGGCTCAATCCCGGAACTCCGGGATCATGACCTGAGCCGAAGGCAGTCGTCCAACCAACTGAGCCACCCAGGCGTCCCTTAAGGTCAATTTTTATAAAAAGTTCCTTTTATGGTTGAAAAGAATGTATAAGCAGTAGTTATTGATGCAATGATTTTCATAAATTATTAATTCATAACATTATATTATGATTCAACATAATATGATTAATTCATAACATATATGTTAATTCATCATATTTCTAAAATATTTTAAGCTTAGTTTGTC
>PISX010030992.1:0-17981 GCA_004024625.1 Mellivora capensis
AAAAAAAAAAAATCAGAGACAAATGGGAAACTAAGCAAAACTTAAAAAGAAAAAAATTTAACTCCAAGAAATATCATCCTAGTACACTGCAAAGTTCAATGGTGAACATATTACGAGGTCATAATAATGTGAAAAGTGAACACTGCTTTAACCAAAAGCATGATATACTGGGAGATAAAAGGAGAACATGTTCAAGATGGCCTAAGAATCCTAAAGCACAGACTCAACTCCCACAGTAGCAAGCCAGGAGACAGTATCTAAAATTGAAAAACAAAAAGTATTTTAAACTATGGTAGTAAATATCAGAAGAAACACCTAAAAGTATCAAAACTGATTGCTCTGAGAGCAGAACATAAGAGGAAAGTTATACCAAGATGAGGCAGGGAATGGTGTTTTTCATTTTAAGTCCTGTAGTACGAGATTTTCTTTTTAACTGAAGTTGTATTATTTAAAGTCAACAATTAACGTGTTTGTTTTTAAAACAACAACAAGAAAAATGTGTTTTGTGTCATTTAAGGCCAGTTAATTCACTCACCACAAATATTACCTAGGTATTGACTATGTGCTAAGTACTTTTCTAGGTGCTAGGAACACAATAGTGCAGGAAAAAAGCCCTTGTCCTCATGAAGTTTATATACAACGGGAAGAAAATAATAAACAAATTAATGTATGCTATAATGTCAGCTAAATTAATGTTGTGAAGAAAAATAAAGGTAAGGGTAGAGTGTGATAAGGATGCTACTTCAGTAGGGTTTTCAGAAAAGGGGTCCTTCCAAGAATCAGCAAAAAGGAAATCAACCTAAAAATGAAAATGTGTTTTGAGAAAACGTCATGAAAGTAGGATTACAGGAGGGTATCAATTAAGTTCAAGGTGAGAGCTTCATTTTAAGCCTCTCATACTCCAAAGCAAAGTATCATTCAAGAGCCTACACCAGAAGTTCTCAGTAGTGGCACATAAATTGCTAGGCACCCTCGACCTAAGTCGCAGGAACACCGCTAGTTATACTCTTCCTATATCCATAGCTAGCCATTACTTATTAAAGTTACCGCATAAATTTACACTCAAACTTTTTTCTACAGAATATGTAGATGTTTATATTTTAACTATGTAGTTAAAAGTTTTCCTAAATCAAAAGCTCAACACATTAATCAAGAAGGATTTCAGTTTAATTCCAAGTTATCAAAATTCATCATATCCAATCTTCATTCTCTCACTATGGCTGAACACTAAACATTGGGAATAAGACGCCTTTAAAGAAACAATTTATAGGGTAATGCAAAACATTCATTTTCCTTTCAAAGGACCCTCACTCAGAGGGCTGAGGTAGAGTTTCAACCTCTTGAATTATCTTCTCACTGAAAATTGAGTAACTAAAAAAAATGTATTAAGGTTGAAGGGATAACTTTATCCCAAATATAGTTGTTATACAATAGAACCTCATATTCAAAAAGTAGGATTTTAATGTATCTTATTCTCAAAATACGTATACCTTAAAAGTACACCAAAACTATCTGTGTCTTGTGTGTGTGTGTGTGTGTGTGTGTGTGTGTGTGTGTCTTTTTTATACAGCAAAATAAGTGATAATGAATGACAGAAGAAAGGCAGGCAGGGACAAACCCCCCAGCCCCAAGAGGAAACCACCCTCAGAAGGATTTTTTTTCCTTAGAAGGATTTTATAAGGAGCCCACCACCTCTCCCACTGATAGGTAGATGACAAAAACCTGATTGGATGACAGGCGCGGGGAGAGTTAATCAGATTAAAACACCGCCTGCCAACAAGCCCAAAGCCCATAAAAACCCCTAGTTCTAGGGGTGCCTGGGTGGCTTAGTTAAGCACCTGCCTTTGGCTCAGGTCACGATCCCAGGGTCTTGGGATTGAGTCCCACATCGGGACTGGCACAAAGCTCCCTGCTCTGCAGAGTCTGCTGCTCACTCTTTTCCTCCCCCTGTTCACAATCTCTCTCTCATCCTCTCTCAGTATCTCTCTCTCTCTCTCTCTCTCACACACACACACACACTCAAACAACAACAAGAAAAAAACCCTAAATCTAAATGCCAAATCAGCAACCCTTTTGGGTCCCCTCCCGCGTTGGGAGCTTTGTACTATCACTCAATAAAGTTTGCTGCCCACCATTCTTTTTCTGGTCTACCTCTTCTTCATTCTTGACCAAGAACTGGGGGCAACAAAGAAGAAGAAATCCTGTAATAATGATACTTTTGGATTTTAAATAGGTTTTAAAGTTTAACTCGCAAAAAGAAAGTAAATTCAAGTGTTTCAATTAAGAGTAGGGTTTAGGGACACCTGGGTGGCTCAGTTGGTTAAGCAGCTGCCTTCGGCTCAGGTCATGATCCCAGCCAGGGTCCTGGGATCGAGTCCCACATCAGGCTCCTTGCTCGGCAGGGAGCCTGCTTCTCCCTCTGCCTCTGCCTGCCACTCTGTCTGCCTGTGCTCGCTCGCTCTCTCTCCCTCTCTCTGACAAATAAATAAATAAAATCTTAAAAAAAAAAAAAAAGAGTAGGGTTTAAAGTTTAAATGTTATTTAGAAATTTCTGGAAAAGCAGACCAGTAACTACTGTACGCACTAATGTTGATGCTCTCCCCACCAAGCTCTACCGTCCAAGATTGAGTACTACAGTACAGTAACAGCTACAACTCAGGTTTGGGATGACTGCTTGCTTACTGGCCTTGTGCTTTTACATCTAAAATAGAGATGATAATGTCTACAAAGACAGCAGTCCTGAGGGGTGCTTGGATGGCTATGACGGTTGAGCATCCAACTCTTGATTTTGGCTGAGGTCATGATCTCCAGGTCCTGGGACTGAACCCCACAAAGGCTCCATTTGGCAGGAGTCCGCTTGGGGATTCTCTATCTTCCTTCTCCCTCGGCCCCTCCCCCGGAAGCACGCACTCATGCGAGTGCACGCTATCTAAAATAAGTAGATCTTTAAAACAACAAAAAAGTTAGCAGTCCTGTCAGTGAGAAGTACCCATATATTTAAGTATCAATAATACATATTAAAAAGCTTTGTGATCACAAAGAACTACACCAATAATCATATTTTAAACAAAAAAGAAAACTGTCACTTTCAAATTATTCTGATTTCAGCAATAATGGCTATCAGACTCTGTGGAAGAACAGTGGGACACTGGTCCACTCACACACACACAGCCAGAAAAAGAAAAGGTTTTTTTGTTGTTTTTTTTTAAAGACTGTATTTATTTGTCAGAGCACAAGCAAGGGGAGAGGTAGGCAGAGGAGAAGCAGGCTCTCCCCTGAGCAGGGAGCCAAATGCAGGATTCCATCCCAGGACCCCTGGGATCATGACCTGAGCTGAAAGCAGAGGCTTAACAGGCTGAGCCTCCCAGGCGTTCCAAGAAAAGATGATGTTTTTAAAAATTTAGACTTAAAAAAAAAATTAGACTTCCTCATAAACAAGTAAGTGCCAAGAGAGACTATTTTTAGCAAATATTTAACTATACAAACCAAAAGACTAAAGTTGTTTAACCACATGCAAACTGCACATCATCTGACTTCAGGTAGAATGTTTATTTTTGGTTATACTTGGGAATCAGATACCCAATGTATATAAACCTCAGCATATTTCTTAAACAACTGTCTTAATGCTTTTGTTCACTCAGTAATAATTCCCACTATTCTTAAAAGGAAAAAAACACAAACAATATCCTTAACCAAAACTCATCACAGGAGTTTTTACTTCTTAAACTTTAAAACTAACATTAAACAGCATTATCTGACAATGAGTAATAGACTATTTACCCATTTAGTCTTTAAACTCCACCAGAGTACAGACCTGTCTTTTTCTTTGTTGTATCAAAAATACAGAGGCACCCAACTGGCACCAAATATGTACTCAATAAATATGTGTGGAATGAATGAATGAGGGAGTGAGTAAACTGGGCTTCTAGACTAAAGCTTAAGTGTTTTAAGTTGCAACAGAACATTTTCACTTATATATATATCCATCACTGGGTACAATCAACCACAGTCTCAATTACAATGACATAATAAACTGAAAAAGACACATACTATGTATTTGAAAACACAACTCTATTACTGGTGTGTAACACACAAAGTAAAAGATTCACAAAGCCAGTTTTTTAGTTTTTTTTCCAAGAAATTTTCTTTCTTTCTGATATCAAAATATACACATATATTAGAAAAGGCATGCTGCAATCTTGATAAACCAAACGCTACCTTTAGAGTTCTGTTGCAATATGGAATAATTTAGGCAAAGTGAACAGTATTTCCAGAGTCCACACAAAATATTTTGAAAAGTCAAAGTCCTCAATTAAAGGTTAAATAAAATGGAAAAAAAAAAGAGTAATCTTACTATTTCAAAACTATACTGAATTTTAAAAAGGGAAAATAAACCAAGCTTAGAATAAAGTACACTGAATTTATACAAGAAGGCATCTAGTATCCTTTATTTGATCTTTAAGCTAATAAGACAAGTTATTTTCCAATTTTTTAAAGCTAGATTTTAAACAATACTCACAAAGCTTGAACTAGAGAAGTTACTTTTATTAAGGTAACACTGTTTGGATAAGTTCCTTCATAATTCTAAAGTCTACAGTAAGATATTCAGCAGTAACAGTACAGTAACATACATTATATTTATGATTCTACCCAACTTGCACAAGCATAATTATCTGGGTGGAACAGGCTTTACGGCCAGCAAGCTGTGATCTGTGAGTGCAATAATATACATGCATGGATCGAAGTTTCCCAAGATTCTGATGCTCATTTTCAAAGAGACTTAAACAAGAGTAGATCTGACGGGTGAATACAAAAATACAACAAAATCAATTCATAAACACCGGTACAAAAACAAGGCTCTCTACAAAAACTACAAGCGTTGGAGAAGGGGGAAAAAAAAAAAAATCCAGGGCACACAAAAGAAAAAACACAATTAATTGCTGCCTGTGTTTCCTACTTTACGGTCTTATACAGCGGGTATTAGATACTCCTTTTTAGCGCTCTCTTAAACAGGAATTTAGTGTTTCAACTGCCCCTCCTCCACAGTTAACATCAGTGCCCTTTCTTCCTCCTCCCCTACCCCTCCCAGTTCAAACAAATTAACATTTGTACTAAGGTACCTCCTATCAGCTCGCAGCTTCTTCCCAAACACGCCCACGTACACTGAAACTGGCCTGCGTCTACACAACACACAGCTACAGGAAAAGAGCTCCGAGGGGGGCAGGTGGGAGGGCACTTGAGCTCCGCACAGGTTTACGGCTATTTTCCACATATTAGCTCCTCACGCTTGGCTCGGGTTTCTGCCAAATCACCTCCAAAGCCCGGTGTTTATGAGCCTACCTAATCCCATACTGCAATGGAATTCCAGATATTTGCAGACAGATATCCCGGCTTTGCAAGTGTTTGATCAGATCCGTCCGGAATCTCTTTGCTCGATACGCCCGATCCCAGCCGTACAGCAACCCGACCCCCGGCCGCGCCCCCGGCCCAGCACCACGCCGAGCGTCCGGCCCGAGGCCAGCGCGGGACCAGCCTCTCCGGGTCCCGGGCTGCGGGGGCTCGGCAACAGGTCACCCTGACCGCGGGCGCGGGTTCGCGGGCGGCCGGCTCAGCTGCCGGCTTCGGGGGCGCAGCGCCAGGGCCAGGGGAGGGGGTGTGGCCCGGCTCCGCGGTCCCGGCGCGTTGGTCCCGACTCCCGCTCACCTGAAGGGAGGCTGAGGCGCAGCCGGCAGTCAGGGCAGAGCGGGCCGAGGCCAGGGGCTTTCGCCACCCAGGAGGGAGAGCGAGGCTGCCTCAGGGGGCCGCCGCGCCCCCGGCCTCGGCACAGAGACCGGGAGCGGGGACCACCCGGCCGCCTCTAGCCTCCGAGAGCGAGCCGCCGGGGGAGGCGCGGCCCCGGGTCCCCAGTGCCCTCCTCCCTCAGCCGGAGCCCCGCAGCCCCCTCTTGTGCCGAGGGCGAGCAGCCCCGGGGCCCGCGGCCAGCAGCTCCGCGGCCAGCAGCTCCACACCGCAGCGCCGGAGCCGCCGCCATTCTCCGCGCCGCCCGAGGGGCGCAGCGCACCCACCTTCCCTCCCCCGCACCGCCCGCCGAGGCTCCGCACCGGGCCCGCGGCCAGAGCACCGACCTGTGCAGCCGCGGCCGTCGCCTCGAAGGATGGGAAGACGACGCCGGCTTCAGGCTTCGTCGCCGTCGCCGCCGCCGCCGCCGCCACCGCCTAGGCTAGCGCCCGGCGACCCGAGCAGTCGGCGTCTCTCATTCAGAGCCCGCCGCCGCCGCCGCTCGGGGGAGGGGAATGAGCTGGATCCACCCCGTCCGCGCCGGGGGGTGGCGGAGAAGAGCGGACCTGGCGGGAGCGCGCAGGGAGGGCGGGGCGGAGCCGTGCGCGCGCGCACCAAACGAGCGCACGAGCGCGTGCCCCCTGCGCCGCGACCGGCAGGGTCTTCGTCGCGCGAGCCGCGCCTGCCGCTCTACTGCCCCACAAGCCCAACTGCCGCGGGGGACCGGTGTCCGCGGCGCGCGCCGCTTGCCGCAGCCCCTCGGTCCCGCGCTCGCGGGAGGGAGGGGCCGCTACCCGCCCAACGGAGGGGCGGAGAAGGGTTGGAGGGCCGACAGGTGGGGCACCCGCCGCCGCCGGCCACCCCCTCCCGCCACGCGGCCCAACACGGTGAAATCCACCCTGGTGTCCGTCGCTTTCAGCGCCGGCACCTCATCTTTAAGGCCGGAGAACAAAGTCTGGAAACACTTGGCCCCCAGATGAGATATTCCGCCCGCGCCAGCGGTGGTTTGACAATTAGTCGCTGCGGGCAAGTGAGGGGGTTCCGGTTGTGCAGAGCCACCGCACTGCCCTAGGAACATTAATTACGGTGATCAGCACTCTCGCACAGAAAGATTGGGGAAGTGTTAGAAGTAGGCCTTGGTAAGGGTTATGCAGGGGACTGCCCTTGGCGTCATAAGCAAATGACAGAAATTTGACATCCCTGGGGTCTCAGATGGATGAGTTCTGGGTGAAAAGTATTTTCACGTCAATGCGTGAACAAGATCCTGAAATATCAAATATTTTCTGTGAATGAAAAAGGAATAGATGCGGGATGAACGGTGGAAGGGGGTTGTTTTGGAGGGTGCACTGTATGGGGTGGCCTACTTAAAATTAGCAACATTGGATGTCCTGTGACTATAAATGGAAGGTTTTAAGCGAGCCACCTTTATACACGCTGTCATTAGACCATTTGGAAATGGATGATTATTTGATGATCCGCAGCTCGCTCTTTAGGCCACGTGCAGTGGGATGCGGACGGAATACTGTGTACTAACTAGCATTGGGTATAAAACACGAGAGAACCAAAATTGTTCCCATTTGGTTTCTTTCCTCCCTTTAATAACCACTGAGCAGAAATGATTAATCTTGTATATTGAAGAATGCTGATTATTTCCTTCTTTGATCTCCTGGTATCCTAGCCCTTTACTCTTAGGGAAGCTAGAACGTCTTCAACCCCTTCCCTTCAACAGGGTTATTTGTTTAAAGCCTTCCCTCCCCCTCTCCACAAGGAAAGGTAAGTTAAACAAAAACAAGGGTAGGAAGAGTTTATGGTTTTTGAATGTTATTACATTTTGCTTTCAAAGGCAGTCTTGAAAGGAATCATAATGAAATCACTGGGAGAAGTAGAGAAACCAAAAGAAGGAAAAAAACAACTTTCAAATAGAATAGACTTAGAAAAAAGAAAACAGACTAATGGTTAAAAGGGGGGAAGTGTGTTAGGTATACAGGAAGTTTTCCCATAGATGCTAATTGCTCCAAGTCCCAAAGAAACAACAGGCAAACAGAATTAGCACTTGGAGGAAAAATCCTTCTAGTTATCAAGTTAGGTAAATGTTTATTCTTTTTTAAGTGTTAATAAGAGATTAAGGAAAAGGTTGACTATGTGCCAATAATACATACAACAATTACACACACACACATTGCATTTTAAGAAATAAATATTTAGAAGTAAGAAAACTGAGGAACAATGGGGAATTCTAGATTTAATGTCTTGGAATTACTTTAAATTTGAATTAGGGTTTCATAAAAACAAATAAGCCTGTGTTCCTACAACTACCAATAATTTTCACAGTTTACCATAAGAGCAGTGAAGGTTTCATTTGGATTTTGAAGAGAGAAAAGCATGTGACTCAGGAAGGCAGGCCATGGATATACTAAATTCTTATTAGGACTGAATTTCTGAGTTTGGAATAATTACTCAAAATCTGTTTCTCATGTTGATACCTCTAGAATAATAGTTTATTAATCTTTAGATTTGTGTTGAGTTCAAACTTCTGAAATTGGTGAGGTTAAAAATTTATGAATAAAAATATGGAAAAAAAATGTATTCTCAACATCCTTTTTTTTGTCATAGCTTGGGAATTATTTTAGAAAGCTAGTGTCCCTTCCTAATTATTGATATGCAAATGAAACAATGCCTTTTTATATTTAAAGAGGACCAGCAGTGGGACACCTGGGTGGCTCAGTCGGTTAAGCCCTGCCTTCAGCTCAGGTCATGATCCCGCAGTCCTGGGATCGAGTCCCGCATGGGGCTCCTTGTCCAGCAGAGAGCCTGCTGATCTCTCTGCCTCTGCCTGCCACTCTGCCTACTTGTGCTTTCTCTCTGACAAATAAGTAAATAAAATCTTTTTAAAAATAAATAAATAAATAAAGAGGACCAGCAGCAGATTTTCTTTATAGAGTATCTTTTATCACAGGTAAATTCTGTATGTTGCTTTATGTATTCCATTTGCTTTTGCCAGAAGACAATATGCACAGTCTTAGTATAACAAAAAATACTAATGTATAAAAGAGAAATGCCATTATATAAAATACAGATCAATAAGAATTCAATATGCTTAAAATCGTTTCAGAGGAATCACCATTATGTAACAGTTTTATTACTATCCATCAAAATTATTTCCAAGGGCTAAGCCAAATAACTCATTTAGATATAGAACAAGCCATTTCAGAGACAAGAGACCACCACAGCAAGAACCAAATCAACAAATAACTCCTCTCATTACTGCTGTGAAAATCAAACTGTCATAGTTAGAAAGCTTATTTCAATAACACCTAATTCTATTACAACCAACAGAATTTCTGCAATGACATAGACCTCTATTATTTCTCTAAACATTAATCTCTTTTTTCAAATATATAAATATTGGCCGGACGTTTTGAAAAAAGTTATTGGTTACGTTTGCAATGTTCTGATTAGAAATCTACGCAAAATAGCATACCCAAGATTCACTCTGAGGGAAAGGGTATATGGGAGTACTTTGAAGAGGTAGACACATTCCCCAGAAATCTGACACCAAGGTACAAGGAGAGCCTGCCACCATTCCCAATCAAGTGAGACATGCCACAGATACCAAGAACAAAGATAATCAACAGTCCATTCAAATATGAGTACCAACTGTCAAAAGGCATAAGGCCCAATTCAAGACTGAGCTGTTTCTCACCGAGCTACTCTACACAGGGAATGGATCCGCAGGGAAGAATTTACTTAGTGGTGACTAATGTTTCCCCAGAACAAGTCCTGGGGGCCAACTAGTATATAAATAAATGTTTGTATGAACTAATAATTTTCAATATTAACTTTAAAGATGATTTCAGTGATGCCTCACTTACCTGGACAGGATAAAGAAGGTGCAGTGAGGGATTGAATATAATTAGATATTCTAGATAACAGAGGTTTTCACCTTAAGCACTAGAAACAATTGAATTTAAACCACATGTATTGATTTTTTTCCCCCTGAAATATCACCAGTTTCTCTGCCTTAAACTAATAGAACATAGTATAGTTTAACCTATTCCTAATGACCCAGAGGTATTTTATAATCAAAAGCAATAATACCGAGATGTGTGTGGGAGTTTAGAAGTACTTGGTACCCTTCACCATACAATAAATAATTGTGGCCTACTATGTTCCTGAATTCCTTTGAGTCTAATTGATCTGGATGGTGTCCATTATTGACCTTCCTGTTGGTGCTACACCACTGCCTGCCTACGTGTATCAACACACCTCCCTTTGAATTGACTTACCATATTAGCCTGGGAAACCAAGCAACCAATATTTTTAATGTATGTATAAAATAAGAGGAAAGAATCTCAGAATATGCTAAAACAACTCCAATATGTAAGGAACATTTACTTAATTGAAAGGCCATTTGACAACTTTCATATTTTCCTTGATATTTTGGACATCTGGGTTTGCCAGGTAAGTGAATCATTATTGCATTCTACTTCCTTTATATAAATTTTGGGCATTGTTCTCCAAACTTAAAGGAAGATGGGGATTTTATTAATAATATTCATCTCAGGAGTTTCCTTATATATCCTGCATCCAAAATAAGGTTAGAGTTAAAAAGCCCCAGGAATTCATAAATCTGTATCAGTAATAAATAAATAAATTGAGTGGAGAAGAAGGGAGTACTCTTGTTTATGGTGGAATATTGAATGCCAACATGTAAGTGTGGAGGGAGTGCTGGAGTTGGACAATCTCCATTTTGCAAACATTGTGGCAAAGATTGGGTAAGACCAAAACCATCAATAGATGCTAAATGTAAGGAGACATTTTGATGAGGAACAGGCTATTTGCATCATCTCACAGTTCTTCCTATAGACTTCCTATTAGTTGCAAGGAAGGAAGAACACTAATTATACACTAGAGAAACTGGACAAAATCTTGACCAGGTAATCAAAATTAATGTCATGAGTGAGGGGACAGATGGACATTGTCTGCCTTGAGATGTGATTCCCAGAGGACACGGTACCTAAGGAGGAAGTTGAATGAGGAATCTGGTAAATATCAGATTCCAAATGAAGAATATTCTAGGTCTTGGGATGCCTGGGTGGCTCAGTGGGTTAAGCCTCTGCCTTTGGCTCAGGTCATGATCTCAGGGTCCTGGGATCAAGTCCCGAATCGGGCTCTCTGCTCGGCGGGGAGCCTGCTTCCCCTCTCTCTCTGCCCGTCTCTCTGCCTACTTGTGATCTGTCTCTCTCTGTCAAATAAATAAATAAAAATCTTAAAAAAATATATTCTAGGTCTTGTTTTTTAATGGGGGAGGGTAGCTGTATTCTTCAAAGATGTCAGTATCACGAAAGACAAAGGCTATGAGCATATTCCAGCAGAAGAGCCATGATAACTAAATGTAATATGAAATACTAGACTGGAACCTTTACTGGAGGTGGGGGGAAATAATTCTATAAAGCACATTATTGGCTTACTTGGAAAACAGGTGGTAGATTGATTAGATCAAAGTATCAATGTTAAAATCACCGAAGTGGGTAACTATACCATGGTTGTGTCTAAATGCTGTGGTATTAAGGAGTAAAGGACTAGAAGGAATGCATGGTTGAGAAATATATATACAAAGACAGAGAGAGAGAGAAGAGAAAACATAATAAAACAAGCAAAGCATTAAAAATAGGTGATGCCAGGTAAAGGGTATTTAGGTGTTCCCCGAAAATGTCTATACATTTGAAATTATTTCCAAATGAAAAGCTTTTTTTTTTAAATTTCAAAAAAGCAGCAGCAGTAAAAGCAATCCAGAGACTCTAACATTATAATTATTTTAAATGACCACCTTACTGCCAAATCCCACAGGCTTTGTTGACTCCTCCCCTGAAATCGTCTCATCTCTTGGGTTAAAATAATAGAAACAATGCATTTTATAATTGAGGAGTCATCTAACTTTTTATTTAATGAATGAGGAAACTGAACCTCAGAGATTCAAGATTTACCTAAAATCCCTTAATCAGTTAGCAGGATGGCACAATCTTGATTCTATTTCTGTCTGTAGTTGCTAATCTGCTACTGCTGAGTTTCTATCATTTTTCCCTCATTCCCCTTTTGCACTCTGAGTTTCCTGTGGGCCTAAAGTCTCTATCTACGATCATACAGGGGGCTTATATAGTCTTACCATTTCAGCTACCACTGCTTCCCTGGGAATTCTTTTTTTTTTTTTTTTAAGGTTTTTATTTCACAGAGAGAGAGAGAGTAGGCAGAGTGATAGGCAGAGGGAGAGGACAAGTAGACTCCCCTACTGAGTAGGGAGCCTGATGCGGACTCAATCCCAGGACCCTGGGATCATGACCTGAGCTGAAGGCAGCCGCTTAACCAACTCGGCCACCCAGGTGTGTCCCCTAACCCCCCGGGAATTCTTACCGAGTCTCCTGTCTGATTGCCTCCATGACCTCTGTATGAGGACATTCCATCACCAGTTCAACCACTACATGTTTGAAACTGAAATAGCCACAGAGGAACAAATTAAAATGGCTAGTAAAACCTATGAAAGTAAGTCCATCCTTACTGATAAAGACACATTAAAACAAGATATGTTTTGACTCCAAGACTGCCCAATTAATAAGATCTATATAATAATTCAGTTTTAGCCAAGATGTGGGCAACAGGTTCTCTCATACTCTGATGGTAGGAGTATAAATGAACATATCTCCTTGCTGGACAGTTTGCCAAAAGCAAGGAAAGATTTACATGTACATACCCTCTGACCCAGCAGTTTCACACGTAGATGCTTGTCCTACAAAAGTGCTGTGACACTGTTCAAAGAAATACACAGGACTGCTCACTAGATATTATCTGTAAGAGCAGAAGTTGCAATAGTAAATGTCCCTCCATATGGGACATTGGGTGGGGGTGGGTTATATTTTCTTACAATGAAAAGATAGCTCTATGTAAACCAATGTGGGAAAAAACCAAGTAAGTTGGTGAAACCTATATACACCAGTGTTCCATTTCCTTTTCTTGGTTGGCACATACATAGAAATCAGCCCGGAAAGCTATGCAAACAAAACCAGCATAGTGGTTACCCTGAGAGAATGGAATGGGGGGTAGAGAAGGGGACTATCATCATTCTATTGTATATAGTTCCATTGTTTGCTATTGTTGTTTTTTATTAGAAGTATGTGTACCTTTATAAAAGCAACAACAACAAAGGTGTTGTTTTTAATCTGAAATATTTTAATTCCTTAATCAGCATTTCCGTCAACCCCACT
Organism: Mellivora capensis; assembly: GCA_004024625.1. Taxonomy (NCBI): domain Eukaryota; kingdom Metazoa; phylum Chordata; class Mammalia; order Carnivora; family Mustelidae; genus Mellivora; species Mellivora capensis. The sequence goes on from PISX010030992.1 coordinate 13,038, forward strand.
CTTCTCATCATTCCTTTTCTCTCCTAGGCTTTAGAATCACCATAGACTCTCTTCTCTCCTTTATTATTTATCCATTTAGTTCTGTTCCTTATAATTTCTTGCAGATTTTTTTGCAAATATTAGACCAAACTATGTACATAAAAATTACTCCTACTTGAACTCTTAGGTTTAGCTACTCTCCACGCCTTTTTTTTTCTTTAAGATTTTATTTATTTATTTGACAGACAGAGATCACAAGTAGGCAGAGAGGCAGGCAGAGAGAGAGGGGGAAGCAGGCTCCCTGCTGAGCAGAAAGGCTCAATGCGGGGGCTCGATCCCAGGACCCTGAGATTATGACCTGAGCCGAAGGCAGGGGCTTAACCCACTGAGCCACCCAGGTGCCCGCCTACTCCTACACCATTGTCATTGTGTCACACATCTTCCCCACCCCACTCAAAAATCCCCAAGTTGTTCCTTATGGTTTACCAAGGTGATATCCAGGAACTTCCATACCTCAGTTTACCCTACCAATCCACCTCCCCATCACTCTACATCCTAGCCGGCCCATCCTTTGATTTATTCATTCAATAAACAAACACATATTTCTCCTCACAAGCACCAATTATGGACCCACTCCTATCATTGCACTCCAGCACACCTTTTGCTTGCCCTCTCGTGTGTCCATTCTCAAACCCTTTAGGGCCTGACTTCAGACCAGCCTCTGCCCCTTCCATGAGGATGTGCCTCTTGGCATTTCACACTGACACCTCACTTCTCCAAACCCCTACTCAGATTATTGTTGGTATCATTCTCTCACTTTGAAAATGTATTATATCCTGACTTGTGCTTTTACCAGTATGTGCACTTCTTATATTCTCCAATCGATTGATGCTTCTGGAGAACATAATGCAATCCCTCTCTCCTCTGACTCTCTTGCTCTCTCTCCATGGATTCATGTTTATTGAGCATTTACAGTAGACAGACAACACATAAAATGCTTAGCCTGTGTCATTTTATTTAGTCCCACAACAACTGTGAAAGGTAGATATTTTTACATTTGGAAATGGGGCTTAGGGGCGTCTGGGAGGCTCAGTGGGTTAAAGCCTCTGCCTTTGGCTCAGGTCATGATCCCAGGGTCCTGGGATCGGGCCGGATCAGGCTCTCTGCTCAGCAAGGGAGCTTGCTTCCTCCTCTCTCTCTACCTGTCTCTCTGCCTACTTGTGATTTCTGTCTGTCAAACAAATAAAATCTTAAAAAAAAAAAAAAAAAGAAAGAAAAGAAAAGAAAATGGGGCTTAGAGAAGTTCAATAGCTTGCCCAGGGTCATGCTGCTAGGCAATGACAAAGTTGGGAATTAAATCTAGGCAGGCTGACTCAGTCTCCAGGCTGTACTGTCTCCCTATAAAACTGCTTCTTATATATTCTTGTCAATTAACAGCACTATAACATGTACATTAATGAATCATGGAAAATACTTTTTAATTATAATATACTTTATGCTAACAATGAACAATTTGACATGTGATACCCCATATATATATATATATTTTTTAAAGATTTTATTTATTTATTTTAGAGTTGGGGGGTAGAAGGAGAAGGAGAGAGATAATCTCAAGCAGACTCTGCACTGAGCACAGAGCCCAACTCGGGGCTCGATCTCACCACCCTGAGATCATGGCCTGAGCTGCAGTCAAGAGTCAGCCACTTAACTAACTGAGCCACCCAGGGGCCCCCATAGATTACTATTCTTAATTTAAAAATAGTCTTCTAGAGGCACCTGGGTGGCTCAGTCAGTTAAGCAACTGACTCTAGATGTCCACTTAGGTCATGATCTCAGGATGGTGAGACTGAACCCAACCTTGGGTCCTGGCTGGATGTGGAGTCTGCTTGAAATGCTCTCTCTCACTCTGCCCCTCCCATTCCCTGCTTGTATGCCCTCTCTCTCTCTCTTAAAGAAGAGCAGTGTCTGGGTGGCTCGGTCAGTTAAGCATCTGCCTTTGACTCAGGTCATGATCCTGGGGTCCTAGAGTCCTGAAATTGAGCCCCATGTCAGGCTCTCTGCTCAGCAGGGAGCCTTCTTGTTCCTCTCCCTCTGCCTGCCACTCCCCCTGCTTGTGCTCTCTTTCTCTGTCAAATAAATAAATAAAATCTTTAGGGGGAAAAAAAAAGAATAGTCTTCTCTAGAATTGAGTTTGGTTATAGTAGCTTGTTCAAGAGTCCCAGAGTAAGACTGCTTTCAAAAACCTAAACACTTCTAGAATAATGGGAAAAGTTAAATGGAAAAAAATGGCTTTAGGTCCAGTTCCTCATTTTGTCCACCCAAGTGTATTAAAAAAATACATTGCAGGAGATAATTTTCTACCATAGTAGTGCAGTAATAAAATTGGTTATCACATTACAGATGGGAAAAGCTTACTGCATAACCCCTGAGTCCATTTCCCTGGAGAGATGCAATTCTATCTGTGGTTTCACATTCCAGAAAGAAATATTCTTACTCCTCCTGGAAATTAGTAACATAAGCATCTTAAAGTATTTCTGTTAGATCAACCAATACATTTTATGTACTTTTTACTGTATTTAATTGAGATTTCTTTTCACAAGACAGACTTTCTTCATTATGACTTAATCCCGCAGACACAAATTTGAAGCTCACTGTTGAATACTGGCAATTAGATCTGCCTTTGATAGTCTCCGCATCTGTAACACAATAGTTATTACTTAAGAGTATTTCACTGGAGAAAGTACAGTGGTGGCAAAATTAGTTACAGATTGACTTTCAGACTGTGACTCCAGTTAGAAAACATGACTTCAAAAATAAAAACAGCCTGATATGTCAGTTACTTTTCAAAAAAAATTATTTTAAATTTACTGAGATAAACATTACCAGCACTTACCCTGAAACTAAAATAAAACCACTTTAAAACTAATGGGCTTTGGGCTGAGATACCAAAACATAAATATCGCTTATGTTTACTTACTTATGTTTCAGTATTTTTCTTTCCTGTCAACATTATTAATTTTGAAATATTAACCGTAAGAGGGGCAAGGCTTCTGATAGATTAAAAACATATTTACTGACCACCTTCTAAACATGGTGAATGAAATATACATGTTTATATCATTACCTCCCAAAACTGCCCTAAAATTCCAATAAAGAACGACAAGAATGGGAGAGGCGAGGATAACAAAATTTTGGAAGATAGAAAAAAAAAGGATAAATAGATTTAAGTAAGCCGAGAAGAGTTAAATTAACTGTTGAAGGAGAAGGCAGGAAAAAGTCAGCTGATTTGCACATCAGGACTCTAGAAAGTTGAGGAATTGAAGACAACAACAGGGACTGAGGAAAGTGAGGATGAAAAATGCCTTTAAGGGACGCCTGGGTGGCTCAGTTAGTTAAGCAACTGCCTTCGGCTCAGGTCACGATCCCAGCGTCCTGGGATCGAGTCCCACATCGGGCTCCTTGCTTGGCAGGGAGTCTGCTTCTCCCTTTGACTCTGCCTGCCACTCTGTCTGCCTGTGCTCGCTCGCTCTCTCTCTGACAAATAAATAAATAAAATCTTAAAAAAAAAAAGAAAAAGAAAAATGCCTTTAAAAATGGAAATGGAAAAAAAATGGAAATGGAGGGGCGCCTGGGTGGCTCAGTGGATTAAGCCTCTGCCTTCAGCTCAGGTCATGATCTCAGGGTCCTGGGATGGAGCCCCACATTGGGCTCTCTGCTCAGCAAGGAGCCTGCTTCCCCCTCTCTCTCTATGCCTGCCTCTCTGCCTACTTGTGATCTCTCTGTCAAATAAATAAATAAAATCTTAAAAAAAAAAAAAAAGGTAACTGGGAGGGCACCTGAATGTCTCAGTCGGTTAAGTGGTTAAGACTCTGCCTTCGGGTTTAGGTCATGATCTCAGGGTCCTGGGATTGAGCCCCATGTGGGCTCCCCACTCAGCGGGAGTCTGTTTCTCCCTCTCCTTTGCCTCTCCCCCTGCTTGTGTGTGTGCTCTTTCTCTTTCACATAAATAAAAATCTTTTTAAAAATGGAGTTGGAGAAAAGTCTGCATAAGAATCAGTTGGATATGCAGTCCCTCTCCTGCCTCAAGCTGCCACCCCTCCCTATCATCCCAGAGGCAGAAAGGACTTCTGTTTTATAGAGAATTAAACCAGAGAGATCAAGGTGAGGTATCTGATTTTTTAAATAAGAACAATGAATCAAGGCCCACCACACATTTTAGGAAAGTCTCTAACATGAAAGGTGAAGCAAGGGGAAATTTTTTAAAAGTTGAAGCAATATCTATAGTAAAATACAATATTGCATTTGTTAAATAAGACTAGGATACCATGAAAAAGTTACGAAGAACAAAGAAAAGGTTCTTACAAATTAAAAATGTGACAGCCAGTATAAAGATGTCAGCAGGAAGTTAGAAGACAAAATTGAGGAAATTCCCCAGCAAGTAAAAGACTCTAGACACAACCGTGTTATAACTCTACACTGAGCTTAGAGTGTGGGCAAACCAGTGCTATTATAAATTTTTGATTGGAAGAAAACTGGTAAAATTTCTACAGAGGGCAGTTGGGCAATTTCTTTCAAAATTAAAAATATACACTCCCATTATTTTTTTTATTAACATATAATGTATTATTTGCCCCAGGAGTACAGGTCTGTGAATCATCAGGTTTACATATTTCATAGCACTCACCATAGCACATACCCTCCCCAATGTCCATAACCCAGCCAACCCATCCCTCCCCTCCCACCCCCCAGCAACCCTTAGTTTGTTTCCTGAGATTAAGAATTTCTTGGGGCGCCTGGGTGGCTCAGTGGGTTAAGCCGCTGCCTTTGGCTCAGGTCATGATCTCAGGGTCCTGGGATCCAGTCCTGCATCGGGCTCTCTGCTCAGCAGGGAGCCTGCTTCCTCCTCTCTCTGCCTGCCTCTCTGTCTACTGTGATCTCTCTCTGTCAAATAAATAAATAAAAATC